>QPKB01000012.1:12645005-12663998 GCA_003546025.1 Camphora micrantha | reverse complement strand
TTATTTTTCTTCATATACAAAGAGAAATTGTTTGAATAGTTTTTTCTTGACCATCTCCTTTCTTTTTGAGGGGTTAATCAGTGAAAGTATTGGAAGTAGGTGGGCTTCTAGACTAGATTTCAAAAACTTTGATATGCTTAACGCAGGGATCAAACCCCCGAATATAGAACACATTCCAAGATCTCAAACCCTAATTTTAATGTATTAAGATCCCTGATTAAAAAAAAGGATGAATCTAAACAAATATAAACTAGATCTACAAACAAACAAGTAGATCTATACCTTAGGAGCTCTGTTGTGCTCAAATCGGGACTTTGATATTTGATTATGCAAAATCCTTTCGCAGACATGATCTTCTAAACCTTGCAGTCTTCAATGTTATTACCGATGGGAGAGAACTTCTCAAAAAGAATGGTGAGATCAATTGAGAAGAATTATTCAAAGCACTCTAGTAGAGAAAACATAGCAAAAAAGAGAGAGGAGGAGAGAGAGTCCACTAATGGTATTGGTCCAACCCTCTTGGACTTAAATTGTCCAAGAGCCCTAATTCTCTTACGAGCCCTAATTCTGCTCCTCCTTTTCTTATGAGTTTTACTCCTTTTTTTTTTTCTTATGAGTTTTACTCTTTTTTTTCCTTATGAGTTCTACTCCATTTTCTCTTATAAGTTCTAATTTAATTATAAGTCTCTTACTTAGGGCTAGCATGGTGATCACTAGGGATTCCTTGGACCTGACTCCAATTGAAGCATATGGACCCCACATCTTATATAAGTTCCTGGCCCACGGTTAATTGAAAATAACTCCTCAATATAAATGCAATTGTACTATGGTCCTCTGAATTTTACAAGAAGACCATAAACTTTTCAATTACTGTAAGTGGGCCCTTCCATCAATTATATAGATATATCCATTGGAAATAAATATCAACTGTCTAACCAATGTGGACCCACCTCTTATCATCCTTGTTGTAAATAAAATAAAAGGAGATAAATGTTGGAATGTAAATTGCTTGGAAAGTAAAGCGCATGAATGGAAACGACAATGAGATTTATGTGGTTTGGCAATGCCTACATCCACGACCCGAAGGAAGGACCTCTAAGTAAGATCTTCATTGATGAATAAATGAACCGGTACATATACAATGATATATGAAGTGGGGATTTTGGGCTAACAGTAAGCTCCCGGTCTATTAGAAACTAATCGTCGGCACCCATTTTACAAAGAGAACTAGGAAACTAGAAAAGTAAGGTTCGGGGGGTGGGGGGGTGGGTTTGGATAAATCAGAGCTCGTTGAGCTTGTTGATAACTCCTCAGCGTTAGTGCTTGTTATCGTCAAGACACCCTCTTGTATAAAATGGGGAGCACCTAAGGGAGTCTCTGCCCTACTCTCCAATAGATGCTTGTCGATCTCTCTCTCCTTCCTTGCTCCTCCTCTCCTTTTCCTAGGGAATAGTGCCTTCTGGTGTGGTCCCCCTATTACAATACAAAATATCTGCAGCTGGTAGGGGTCTTTCGTGACTAACAAGTAATGAGACCCTTATTCGGTTGTTGTGTGAGCAAGAGCTACTTCTGTAAGTGAGTATTACCTTCATGAGCTATAAGCAGGAGCCCTTTTCCTTCGGTGGAGGTAGTGTGCCTCTTGCCACTTCAATAGCGATTCTTAGAATCTTATCCTAGCTAGCCCATGACTTCTACTTCAGGCTTTACACGATGCAACTGATCATACAAGCTTCCATTGGGCATGCATTTGCTCTTCGAGCAATGCAAAAACCCAAAAGGGCAACCGAGTTACAATGCCTTAATTGTCGTCAGTGCGGTAATCTCAGCTATGAAGTGTCTACTGGAATGATGAGATTCATGAAATCTCTTTATTGCTAACAGAGAACCGTTCCAAAGATCTGCTTTATACACAGTCATTGTTCTCCTTGAGTGAATGATGTTGGGTTTAGAAAGTGTTTATTGCCTTCATGAGATTGAAGAACTGCATCTTTGGAACCAACTTCTCAAACTCTAAGACATGGAACATTTTAAATTATCTTGTTAATATGATGCATCTCTCACTTGCATTTTTTAGATGGGAACTACTTGAAGGCAGTTATTTATCTTTATAATTTGCAAATTCGTTTTCTTTAACAGTCTATTTCCTCCTGAGCTACTTTATCTTTGTTCACTACAACTTTTAATAGTTCAATATATTTTCCGTTTGTGAGTTCTATAGATAGAAAAAAATGTATAATTTATCTCTAAGGGCTTGATTGTTTGCATATAATACATAAGAATTCATGTCATAAGTGGTAAAAAATGAAGAACAAAAGCGAATATAAAAAAAATGATCATGAAGTAACCTACCATTTTTTTTTTTATTGAAATAGCTTAAAAGGAAGATGGGAAATGAATACTCATTCATCACTTAGTAATTCAAATTCTAGGAGAGTTAGGATCCTTTTTACATTGCTACCATATTTCCCTCACCCCTCACCTGATATTATGAAAAATCTACTCTAGAATGGATGCTATTTCCAAAAATCAATGCAACGGAATAAAATAAAAGAAAACTAGCAAATAGATCTACCAATCACACACCACAAGAAGGCATAATCAATTTTAAAGTGGAAGCCCTATCCGGGAAGAAAAACCATGATCAGAAAGACCAATCACTAGTGAACGGTTAGAAGATATACTCACAGCTCCCTTTACCCAGCTAGTACGTTGACCTAAGGAATGTAGTTGTTTTTGGGCAACTCCTCGCTGCCATGACTACTCGCCGTTTACCGCCTCCTATGCTTGATCCGCCAATAGCACCTTGAGAACCAAGATGCACAAATCTTCTATAAAGAAGTAGAAGCAACAAGCCTTCTAGAGCAAATATTCAGCCCCTTTTCTCAATGATAGCTTTAGAGAAAAATGAATCTCTCTTAGGGTTTTCTCACCTTAGAACAAGAGAGAGCAACTTCTTATGTGTCACTTAGGATTGAGAGAGTCCCCATTTAAATAGTACAAAAAACGTACAAGACACTTCTAGTAATAATTCAATCAGAATTGTAAACTAACTCAGATTAGAAGTTGAATCCGCGCAGGCTGCTTATCCCAGGCTTGCTATAGCGAGCAGGGTTCTCACTATAGCGAGGCCATTCTCTGTCTCGGGTTCGTTATAGCGAACTCCATCTTCGCTATAGCGAATATCTGTTTTGAAAATTGGCTTCTTGGATCCAAAACCCTCTAGTCTTCGCTTTATGTTTTCCGACGACTCAACCACAGTCCATTTTAAAAGAAATAGAAAAATACAACTCTAATGGACCCAAAGTTTTGTCTAACCAATGAATTAGCCAACACAATAAAATTTCTAACAATCTCCCCCTTTGGCAATTCATGGACACAACTCCCTAGGAAAATACAAATTTGATCTACCCCAAAATAATAAAAAAAAAGATAGTGAATTTTCAGTACAAATTTTTTTCCAGAACATGTAGATCTTGCACTGTCTTTTCTTCAAACTCTCCCCTAGCTCCATTCTTCTCCCCATTTTTGTTTATAATTGACAAACACTGTTAATATGGATCTAGCAGCTTCCCCTCAATTTTGACTCCCCTTCAATACGATCTTCGAATAAGCACTAGGGAGGGGGGCTTGATATTGCAGATCAGGGGTGATGAAGCTTTGGTACGCACACTTACATATTTAAACATTTTAGTAAGGTGTGTACCAAAACAGATTGAAGGTCATTTTTCTTGACCCAAATAGATTTAGTATTCTTCTTCAGCGCAAATTTCTATTTTTTTCAATTGCTTTTGATTTGACAAATTTTGCAGCTTATTGCAATGGGATCGAATGTGTTATTTAACTCCATAGTGATGGAAAGTGGGAATACGTTCAGGACGTGATACATTCGCTCTGTTTTTAACATTAACAACATGATGAGTATCAATTGAACTTTTAACAAGGAAATTTTTACCTTTAGCGTTCGATGTGGATTCTCCGTCAGCGTAGCCAATGTCATGCTTGTCATTTTTTGCCTTTTGCTTGCACAGGATGTCATCAACCTTTTTCGATCCAGTATTCATCATGTTCAATGAAGCTTTAACAGTATCTAATTTAAATAGAACCATCTTGAGTCTTCCATCAGATCATCGTTCTCTGCTTTTAAAGTCTTGGTATCATAATCAAGCATATCACACTTCTGTGATTCTGCATTTAGCTTGTCAGTCATTTTGTTGTTCTCATCCTCCAATTGTGATACCTTAGCAAGACCTTCAGCAAGTTCATCTTTTAAGGATGAATTATGCTCTTCAGACGCTTTCCAATTGATAGCCACTTTCTCATTCACCTTAACCATCTTCACGGTCTTCTTGAATAGAGTCTCATATTCAATTTTCCAATCTAGTTTTTCCTCTAACTCATTATCATCATTATCAGTCTCCTTATCAGAAGAACCATGTGGAGTAGCAGAACCTGTAGATGCCATAAAAGCAATGAACTTCCCTTTGCTAGTGTCAAACTTGTCAGACTCAGGGTTTTCATCATCAACATTAGAAGTATCTTCTTTCCAAGTCGTCTTCAAAGCATTCTTCTTAGGTTTTCTGTTACCGCAGTCACCAGCAATGTGTCTATATCTTTGACAGTTGTAGCACTAAATCTTTTTAAAAGATTTCTTATTACCAGTTGTTTTAGGGATTTTTCCATTAGTTTTCTTCCCCTTCACAAAAAACATGAATTGCTTCATGAACTATACAACAACTTGGAGGTCAATCTCCTTAGAATCTAAATCTGAATCACTTGTAGTTTTCTTGAATGATTCCTTGGAAGCTTTCAAAGCAACACCTTTAGATTTTTAGTTCCCATTAGACCTAAGGTTTGCTTTGAAAGTCTGTAGGTTGCCAACCAACTCATTAACTCTTAGAGTATACAAGATTTTATTCTCCTCTATAGCCACAACATTTACATCAAACCTTTTTGGAAGAGATCTCAGAATCTTTTTGACAATTCTACTTTCAGGGATAGGTTTGCCTAAAGAAAAGGCGATCTTTCTTGAAGATGGTTTGGAGGACCATTATTTGTTCTAAAAATGCATTTTCTTTTTTTTTTTTTTTTTTTTTTTTTTGTATTTTTGGGTTTTTATTTAAAAAAATTAAAAAATCTGAATTTTTTTTCATTATTTACTTATTTTTTTATGAAATTATTATTTTGGGTGTGTATAACATGGATCTATGGTTCTAACCCTAGATCTATGCATGTATGTGCAATAATAATACTTTTATTACTTTTTCTTGTAAAAATAATTATTAATAATATATATTGTTTACGTTTTACATTCTTAAATTATGTAGAATAGATGATTACATGTGTGGGTTGTTTGTAGATGATGTTTCAACTATTGTTTGGTTAAATTAATGTGATTTTCTTGATTTTGATGTAATTTTTCTTTTTAAATTTGAATTCTTTTTCATTATTTATTTATGTTTTTTGTATGAGACTATTATTTTGGGTGTGTATCTAACATGGACCTATGGTTCCAACTCTAGATCTATGCATGTATGTGTAATAATAATATTTTTCTTACTTTTTCTTATATAATAGCATTTAGCTTTGCATCAAACTCATTAAATCTGTCACCATCTTCCATCTTAATGGTTTAAAAGGCTATATACAACTTCTTAAGTGCGATTGTTTAACAGTGTCAGAATCTTCATCCACAGTCTGCAGAATATTCCAAGCTTTTTTTTGCAGTTGTACAAGTAGAAATTCTATGAAACTTAGATATATTGATTTAATTGTAAATAACATTTAAAGCCCTAGAGTTGCAAGTAAGAGCTAGCCAATTCTCCTTCCTTAGTCTACTGTTCCTCAAGTTTGGGACCAGTTACCCCATTAGCAATAATAGTGGGCAAGGAATAACCATTCATAGCAGATTTCCAAACTTTAAGATCTATGATTTAGAAAAAGGCAACTATCCTGGCTTTCCAATAAGAATAATCAGTACCATCCAACAAAGGTGACTTATTGGTTAAAGTTCCTTTGCAATAGATTTCCGTTCCAGCAATATTTGGACTAGCATAATAAAATAATGCAACTCGCTTTGATACCAATTGAAAACTCTACTCTAGAATGGATGCTAGTCTCAAAAATCAATATAGTGAAATAAAATGAAAGCAAACTAGCAAATAAATCTACCAATCAAGCACCACAAGTAGGCAAACGCAATTTTAATGTGGAAACCCTATCCAGGGAGAAAAACCACGATTCAGAAAAACCATAACTATTTAACGGTTACAAGATATACTTATAACTCACTTTTCCTAGTCAGTATATCGACCTAATGACTGTAGTTGTTCTTAGGCAACTCCTTGCTGCCATGACTACTTGCCGCGCACCGTGCACCGCTCCCCGTGCTTGATCTCCCAATGGCACCTTGAGAACCAAGATGCACAAATCTTCTATAAAGAAGTAGAAGCAACAAATTTTCTAGAGCAAATCTTCTGCCCATTCTCTTAATGATAGCTCTAGATAACAATGAATCTCTTTTAGGTTTTTCTCACCTTAGAACAAGAGAGAACAACTTCTTGTGTGTCACTTAGGGTTGAGAGAGTCACTACCCTTTAAATAACCTAAAAAACGTGCAAAAGACTTCTAATAATAATCCAATCAAAATTGTACACTGTTCATAATAGAAGTTGAATCCGGGCATGCTATTTATACAAGGCTCGCTATAGCGATGCCACTCTCTGTCTCGGGTTCGCTCTAGCGAACTCCATCTTCGTTATAGAAAATATATGTCTTGGAATATGGATTCTTGGCTCCAAAACTCTCCAATCTTCACTCAAAGTCTTCCGGTGACTCAACTACAGTCCAGTCTAAAAGAAATAGAAAAATACAACTCCAATGAACCCAGAATTTTGTCCAATCCATGAATTAGCCAAGAAAATAAAATTCCTAACATTTTATTCAGTTGAAGACCTCAGCACTTTGATAATCCTTCAGTAGAGTTTTTTTTACCACGAATTCTTATGTATTCAATTCTTATGTAATCTAATGCTAACAAGTAGGCCCTAAAAGTTATAAAGTATTTCTTATGCATTTTTACATGTTGGCTCCTTCAAGGAAAATTACTTGGTGCCCATCAGGATAAGGATAGATGGGTCTACAAAGCATCAACAGCTGCGGCCCGCTTTGTCTTTTTTAGGATCGGGTCCTTCGAGTAACCTTGTATGACTGGTCCGGCAATAGCCAAAATTTTGGACGAGAAAAAGAAGAACGAGAAAAGAAAAGGCAAAAGGAAAACAACTTTTATCTTTACGCCTTAATTAATAAATTAATCCGGAATGCCTTGATGTGTTTGGTTTCATGTACCCTTTCGCCCATTTGTTTCCTTTCCGATCTTCATCCTTCTATGCAAAGCAAATATTAGAACTTTTGTGGCTCTGATAATATTTGTCATGGGCATGAATGTGGAAGCGTGAAAAACACTATAATCAAGAATCAAACAAGCCATATAAGAAAGAGAGAAAAATCATACACAGAGATTTACATGATTTGGTAAGATTATGTACGTCAACATCAATGGAAATGACACTCGACTTTCCTTAATCAGTCCCACGTGTTTTGACAATTTCCTCCATCCCGCCATCCGCTGGAGAATAACCTCTCACATCTTCTCCTCTCTAACATAATCTATGGTTATATATATATATATATTTATATATAAAATTTAGGCTTTCTTAACCCACAAGAAAGCTCCCATACAAATTCCAAAACACCCATGATCTTGAACCTAATCATTGGCTGACCCACCTAATGATCCAATCCGTTCAACTTGGAATACAAGACATAAAACCAATAACAACAAATGTATAGACTATGATTCCAAAAATTATTCCACCCACTGCTGCACCGATGATGACCCCAGTATGAGACTTTTTGGGAGGTCCCACACAATCCTTCAGAGGTTTCCCGCAGAGACCAGTATTTGCAAAATCTTCAGCCCCAAAGCTTTTGTTGGTGAAAGTAGGAATCTGCCCTGACAAAGGGTTGTCTGCAACGTTAAATGTAGTTAGCCGACCGAGCCGTTCAAATTGCCACGGAATCTCACCACTGAACTGATTGTGTTGAAGATTAAGGACATTCAGATAGGTAATATTGCCAAGGGTTGCTGTAAGATTGCCAGAGAACTTGTTTGAAGAGAGGTCGAGTTTCACAACCAATGGTATGAATTCATCGATGTTTTCCGGGAGGGATCCAGATAGATCATTGTTGGATAGATTCAATCCTGTCATGCTACTGCAGTTTTTGAGACCTGATGGGAATTGGCCTTGGAGGCCCATGTTTACGAGGCTTATATATAAGACCTTGCTTTCATCAGGGTGCCAGCACTCGATGCCGTTGAATTTACAGATGAACCCTTCAGTTTTGTTGTCAAAAGCCCATGAGTCCAAGTAATTGTTAGGATCCTGAAGTTGGTGCTTCAGTGTTTCTAAGCATCGAATGTCACTTTCAACACCATGACAAGTATCACTACTCAGCAACAACCACGACAGGGTATGAAGGAGAAATAGTACTACTCTGTTTCTCATGTCCTCTGTTAAGAATGTTAGGCAGGTTATATGATGATTGGAGTTGGTTTTTGGGCTCTCAATCACTGAACGACGGCATGAAGACAAAGCACAAGAGACATCATTTAAAAAGATCTTTTCAACCCTTCAGCGTTCAGACTACCAGCCTGCATTATTCTGGTAAGAGAAGAAGATAGAAAAAAATTCTAAGGAGATTCAAACATGGTCACCAGGAAAAAAAAAAAGAAATGACAAAAATAAATAAAAAGAGTGATATAGTGTGATATTCAAAATAGGAATTTCAAAGACTTTTCTTTGATGAAATCGTTCAAAACAAATGAGTGATACAGTGATATTTTTCTTGCAAATCGTTTAAACGGGTGTCTGTCGCTTGGCATTTGAATTGCAGTCTCCTTGTGTACATTGTTAACCTTTTTAACTTAGAGTTGAGCACATTGAAGATGACTCTTCCTTCTGTGAGATTTTCGTACTTTCAACTTAGTCTTTGGCTTTATCCATATTTTCCCACTCACTCATGACACTCCATAGATGTGGGACCATTCTTCCGTTCTAGGGGGAACACTGCCACATTGGTAGTGTTGATCCATGCGATCTTCCTTCGTAGGAATTTTCACACTCTGCAAGGGAAAATCGGGGCCTGTCTTCAATTTTGACAGGCAGAATTGATTTTCCTACAGGATGTCAAAAGAGATTGATGCAACATAGACTGCATTATCTATTTGCATTATCTATGAACATCCTACTAGAAATTTTGTGTATATGCCCCTGTAAGATTTATTGGATATGTAAATAGGTCCATGTGGTTTCAGTATTAATGAAAGTAGTTAGATGGGAATCAAGAGAGGTACTCAATCTCTTTTAAGACTCAAAGCTGAACAGATCCTGACCATTAAAGTAGATGGGTGCCAAATTTCCATGATCTATTGGAGGGTCGGCATAAATCAAGATGAGTGTCAAATTTAAGTCAGTGTTAACTTTTAAAATGTATGACAGAACCGGACCATGCAGCATGCTAATGACTATGTCATTAGGTAATTGCTATGAATGGCTTGTAAGTATTGGTCCAAGCTAGCCATATTATGTTCTTTATCACAAGCTTATTCTTGTTGTGGGGCCAACTGTTATTGGACAGAAATTTGGGAAAGTCGCATTGAAGACGATTGAAGAGGAGGGCATTTACTGTGAGCGGATTAGATATTTAATAAATAAGTAGGCCCCATTGTGACATTTCACACCCCTCATCGGATGTTTGAGTGAGATACTCAAAGGATCCGGACTCCTAACTTTATATTATCAATATCATAAACACCTTCACCACCAAACATCCATGCTTACTACAGCATTGTGCCCCATCAAATAATCACAACCAATTAATCAACAAATTTTCATTTATTAATTGTGAGCGGATTCGTCTACATGTGATCAGCTGACATTAGTCCTACTTTGGCTGGAGTGAAATAAGACTGTTGGAAAAAAGGGAGAAAAGAATTGTTTTGAGTGGTTTGGATTTATTATGGTCAGGCTAAGTAATTTCATGCTTTCAACAACGCTCAAAATGTTCTGGGAATTTGTGTCTAGAAATTGTTGTGTTATTAAACTTAGAATTTTTCTTTGGATATTATTGAAAATCGTACAATAAGAATATATTAACTTTCAATAATGAGTAATGAATTATTAATTATAAATGTTATTGGTCAACTATAGCTTCCTCATGCAAGAAAATCTTACCTCCGTCACTGCCTAAGGCTCATAGGCGTCCTACTTATACAGAATTTTTTTTTTTCTGAGTACTTACACAGTTTATGAGTCTACTTGAAGAGCATCTCTATCACTTGCATCTCTCTGCACGACCATAGGTAAATTTGAAACATTGTAGCCTGCAATTTTCTATTTGTAGGTAAAAATAAGACAAAATAAGGATCCAAAAAGAATAAAAAGTAACTCCGAAGGATAGCTCAATTGGTCTAGGACCATGGTTTGCTCTTGATGGTTGACGGTTTGAAACTATGCTACCATACTAGTTTTTAAGGGGAGTTACCCTACTTCCCCGGTCCGAAGGGATTAGTCTGACTCAAAGGCCGGGACACCCTCCCTTATATATATATATATATATATATATATATTTATGGAATGGCTCCCCTAAGCTGCAAGGGAGGAATAACATGAATTTTCAAGGACTCGTGGACATTTTCCTGGTGGCACGAATGTCACTTTCAAGACCATAACATGTATTACTAAGCAACAACCAGCAAAGGTTGTGAAGAAGAAACAGAAGCAATCTGTTTCTCATGCCCATGCGCAGCAGCGCATTCAAAACATTATCATTTCTAACCCCCGGATGACAAATAACACTTCAAAGGATAAAGGATACCAGCATTCGGTTCTCTGGTTCTTCTCAGGCACTGAATTCCACTTTCAACGCTGTGTCAAGCCAAAAACAAGAACAGGGTTCAAAGAAGAAACACAATAGCCATCATTTCAAAGATCTTTCCATTCCACAAAACCCATGTGACCCAACTTAAGATTGACAACCTCCACTTGTCCATTAAAAAAATAGAGAGAAGAATTCTAGGAAGATTCAAACATACCCACTTGAAAAACAAAATCTAAAAGATGAAAATAAACATAAAAGTGACATGTAAAAGAAGAATTTCAGAGACTCACCTTTATATAATTCTTTTTTGGAATGGTTTTGAGAAACCAGTAAGTTTACATTACATGGCGATTGAATTATAGATGCCTAGTGTGCAGTGTGACCAATTTAACTCGAACACCAGTCTTCCCAGTTCCCCTTCGAGACTAACTTTGCCGTGAGTCTTGTGGATTTCCACACGCTTTGTTGCTTGGGCCCATGACTAGTGTGACATAGGATATGGGACTCGCAAGAACATGGAAAGGAATGGGGTCAAGTGATCCAGGCCGCTGATCTAATAGGACCCACGATCACTGTGTCAACACTCAAAAATATCTGCCGTATTTGTGGACCAAACTAGTGTTTGTGGACCGCTTCTCCCATTGACCGATACGGGTCTGCAGATTGGACTATTGACCGCCCATCAGCACGTGGATGCATCATCTACCCCATCAACTTCGAAATAAATCAAGTGTTCTTACAAGAGTCCGAGGCAAAAATGGAGGCAATAAAAGAATGGGGGAGTTTAGTTTATTTATTTATTTATTATAAATAACAGGAATTGAATAAATAGTGTGGTTAAAAATAAATATTAAAGGTAAATTTTTAAAAAATAAATATCAAATAATATTACTTCTAATAAAATTAAAATAATATGCTAGTTGACCCTTGTTTTTTTAAAAATTTACCTTTAATATTTATTTTTAACCACTATATGTTTTCAATTTCTATTATAATATATTAAAGAGAAGGGATTCGTTTTTCATTTTGACTGACATATTTAATTTTGACTGAAAGTTACATTACTTTTTTTCTTTTGAAAATCATATGCGTTCTCTCTCCACTTTCATCTCATGCAACTAACTACTTTATTCTTCTCTCCATTTTCCTTCTTCTTTTGCAAATGCTCGTTTTCTATCATATTCTCCCCCCTTTCTATTTCAATTCTCATTCCCTTTCTATTATAATTCTCCTATTTCATTGCTACGCCACTAGCATTTGGATTACATGAACAAGTACTCATAACCTCTTTTTCTTTTTAAAAATTATGAATTTTTTTTAATGCATGAATATTTAGATTGAAACATTGGTCATCACGGGTTAGTACAATAGTATATTTTAATAAAACGTGAAATATAAAGGTAAATCCCTGGTTTTACTCGTCCAAATGTTGAGTTCCTCTCGGCTTTATTACTTATGCTTACCTATCAGTTTAGGTAAGAGAGAATTTCCGAGATAAAATGAGATCTTATTATAAGGCATTTTATGTAAACCCAGCAATTCAATGGTTGAAATAAAAACACCTCTCTCCTTATCCCTTTTTTTGCAAGATTGATAGCTAATCTAATCCATACGTCCTCAAGTCAGTGGGCCCCACAAACATTGGAAGTCTGACCTAGTTTACTCCTATGGATTGGCTCTCAAGTCAAAATGGTCATTTCCACGAAAGTAGGCCACATGAAAAGGAATGACCCACCCAAAGCAACTTACTATTGCATAAAGAGTTGAGATATAGTCTGCCGAGAGAGACTTGCTGTTTGGAATGTGAAGTTCTTTGAAGGAAGATTTTCTTGCAAAAAAGAAAAAAAAAAAAAGTTTGAACAGGATCCTTATCAGCAATAAAACCATCATATCAAGTTCTGGAGCAACAAACACTATGCCCCATCATCATATAATTAAAAAATAAAACAAAAAATGGATAACTCCTGACTGCTAGATCTGCTCAAAATGTTAAAATTTCTGATCAGCAGCATAGATCATACATACCCTTTGAAATGATTCTACATCATATTTAAAAGATGTTAACAGAGTGTGGTGGTTGTCATGGTAAATATGCCATTTTTTCAGTCTGAGTCTTGGGTCAAAGTCTTGTGCCCATGTCGGTTTCCAGGCTCTATCTGATTTGGCTAGTGATGAAATTTCTACGAAACATTGTCATAACTCAGATCTCTTGATGGTAATGGTATTCCTTTTAGCCATTGACTCGAGAGTATTGATCATGAAAAATGTATGCTTTCTTTTACTAGAAGAACCAGACTCTCAAATTCTACGCTTGAATGAGTTACAGTACATGTGAGAGAACATAATCCTTCTAACCAAATTTCATATGTTTGTCCTAATTTAACTTTGAGCTCAATGAATTGTTTTTAATGGAGAGATTCCAATACTGATTCCCAACTTGATTCTCAACCTTTCCATGAGCTTTTTGCCTTTGGCGTGCACCTGATGCAAAAGCTCAAAAGTGCAACCAAATTACAATATCTCGTGCTTCCAAAGACGCCATCTCTGATATAAATGTTTATGGGACCAAGTGTAGTATTGCAGTCTCATAATTGCAACTAGAGAAACACCCAGAAATGTCCCTTTTCTGTGATCCCATATATCGCCAGTAGCGGAGATCTTCCTCAACCTAAATTCGTAACAGATTGCTGAAACAATTGGACATCTTTACATTGCAAGATCCTCTTTATATAGTTGTTTCTGGCTGAAAGACAAAAGCGTATTAGGTTTACTAATAGATTATTTACATCTTTTCATTATATAGGAGTAAAAAATCACATTAGGTTAGAATATTTCTTTTCTGCCTTCTCTGATCCAACACCTTTAAATGAAAATCGCATCCTGGTTTTGCACACCGGGAAGCTTAAAAAACATCTATGTACCTTAATTTTAGAAGTACCAGGAGCAAGTTAACAGATAAAAACTTCCATTCTACCACACTATTCAAACCAATTTGTGGTTGATCCAACTAAAATAACCATAAAATGCCACAAAAGTGTTACAAATTGGGGACTGACAGGATACATCCAGAACACCATGCCACATCAATTACCTAAGACCCAGGTCGAGTGCAGATTCTCTGCCAAAACCTCGAGGCGCTAGAAGAGGCAGCGGAAATACTGTTCAATATTCTCCCTCGGAGCTCATTCCTCAATACTCCCCCTCAAGTGGAACCAGCCAGTGCATTTTTGGTGACATGTAATTTTTTTTTTTTTTTTTTTTTTTGCGCCGAGTCGTTCCTCCTGAGATTCGAACTCACAACCGGTTGATTCTAATACCATAATAAGTTTCTTTAGCTAACCATTGCTACAAAAACCTCGAGGCGTTAGTAGTGGCAGCGGAAATACTTTTCAATATTCTCCCTTGGGTGGAGCCCACTCCTCAATAGAGGCCAGTTTGTTTGCATAGAAATTCAAATTTTTTTTTTCTAAAAGTGGCTAAAATTGAAGAAATAAATGTGAATATCCATAAATGCCCAATCTTGAGATCAACCAGCTGAACGCCTCCATATACAAAAATAAAACTCCTGACTGCTTGGTCCGGTCAAAATGTTGAAAATATTTAGTATGGAGTTTGGATCCCCTCTCGCAGCAATTACAGGAAAACTATGTGTAACACATGCCGGGAACTCCAATGTGGGAAGCACGTAGATATAATACGAACCAGTCAAGATGAGTTTCATCCCCATATTAGTGAGGGGTCCCTTAGATAATCAGTGTTGATCATATACCCTTGGAATTTAAATGATAACTATCATACCCAACACACTCATGGTTGAGTTCTATTGGCACTTTAGTCTCACACATATCCCAAGGAGATTGATCCATGGGTCGTCACGTAGAACTCGTAGACCAGTAGTCCAACATAACAAACATAATAATAAAAAGAATAATAATAATAATTATTATAATAAACAAAAGATTCACTATCATATTGAAGATATGTGAATGAAATGTGGTGATTGTCTAAATATACCTTTTTTGAGTTGAAGTATTGCCCTCCATAACATCTTCCTGTCTTTATCTGGCTGTGTTAGTCCTGCAATTTGCTTTAAACATAGCCGAAACTTAGATCTGTTGGTGGTATTTCTGAATACTAATAGCCATTAACTTAACAATTTTGATCATTTATGTGACCCGGTCCTTGAACCCGTTTCTATTAATTAACGTTGTTGACATAGCCAACCCACTGGTTGCTCGGAGGCGACACACCTTTTTTCCACAAAAAACAGCTAACGATGTGGCTATAGCACTGATAGTGAGGGACTTAGGCGAGTGTGTGCAGGGTAAGTATTTTCTATAGTTAAAAAAACGAGTTGAATTAGATGGAAAAAAGAGAGTACTGAAATATGTTAAAATCAATTCTAAAATGTGCAGCTCTTTAAAATTAGCAAAACTTGTTAGATAAAGAGTAATTTGAAGATAAAAAATTAGTTATTACAGACTTTCAAACTAAGTAGTACGAGAAGGTAAAAATAAAATAAAATAAAAATAAAAGCCACAATATATAGACCCCAAGAAGAGAACCAACATCTGACCAAAAGGCCTTATTGATTACGATGCAAAGGGACACGCATTCTCACTAAAAGCTTACAAGAAACAAATATGCTACTTGTCCCGGGACTTTTGTCCCGGGACTTGGCCCGGCTCCCATGGGAGCCGTTGGATCCCATGGCAGCATGGGATCCAACGGATCCCATGGGGAGTCAGGCCATGTCCCGGGACAAAACCCGGGACAAGTAGCACGACTCTACAAAAAATAGTTACATATTTACTAATCTATAAAAATGATAGCCAAAGTGCTAACCAAATTTTTTAGGTAGAACAGCTATATTTTCTCCAATTCATACATTTCTTGAATTTCACAAATCTCATGTGACTCATTTTGCTCAGCTGAGGTACTGGCATGGTTGTTGATGTTGTTAGGTTGCAATTGTACTTCATCATCAGCTGAGAAGCCATATCTGTTGCCAATCTCCCTAATACGCTGGTATACATGGAGCATTGTAGGCCTTTCCTGAGGAAGAGATGCCACACATGCACTTGCAATTTTTAAGAACTCAAGGAGGTCATCCTCGCAACTAATGCAAGTGAGAGACCTATCCACGGCATTTAAAAGAAAGAGAGTTATTGTAAGATGAATAATCCAATCCCACCAGATTCTGCTTGAAGTGTGCGGAGGATTTGCCTCTTGAATTGGTTTTTTGCCAGTAATTAGCTCGAGAAGCAAAATCCCAAAGCTATAAACATCACCCTTTGGAGAGGCCACCAACATGCGCGTATATTTCAGGAGCTACATAACCCATATTGTGATATTTGCCGTCGACAAAAGTCGTCAGATGGGTGTCATGCGGATTCAAAAGCTGTGCATACCAAAAATCAGATATTCTCGGCTCGTTATCTTGATCCAAAAGTATACATTTGGAGGTTATGTCGCAATGAACTATACGAGGATTGCAGTTATGGTGCAGCCAAGACAAGCCTCTTGCCACTCCAAGTGCAATTTTCAACCTCAAAGGCCATTCTTTGAATCTTGTGTTGTCTTCTATCTGATGTAGCTGCTGAAATAGATTTCTCTTAGGCATGTACTCATAAACCAAAAGCTTTTCCTTTCTAGCAATGCAAAAGCCTTGAAGGGAGACCAAATGGGAGCTTTCTCTTCCCAGCGTTGTCAGCTCAGTTAAGAACTCTGATCTGGATTGCTGAGTATTCCAGAGCCGTCTAACAGCAACAAGGGAGGCCATTGGAAAGTGTTTGCCTTGTATAAATTGCCCACTTGATCCCCGAACTAATCATGTTTGTGATCACTGAAATCATTAGTTGCCGTCCCAAGTTCATTGCAACCTCATTTTTGTGACCCACTTCTTGCACATGGAGAGCTGCAAATTGGAAAAAATCCTTTAATTGTGTTTTGGTTGCAACAGAGAAGAAAACAAAGAATAGAAAGTTCTGCTATTTCTAATTGTAGAAATGAAAAGCCAACATACCATGATACCGTCGGTTTCCTTTACATTGATTACCCAATGGTCACCTTCGATGTCTTCTTTAATATGCATGTCATCCTTCTTTTCAGCCAACTCTACTGCAATAGAAGAACAGAAGAAAACAGAAACAAAAGTCCCACCACAGATGCCACCGACAGAGAACAAGATAATAAACTTTTTCGTTCTAGAGTTATTAGCCGAAGCGGTCTGACACTGTCTCTGTTTTACAAAGCTGCAAAGACGAAGAGGGATAGTGGCAAAATCAAGAAGCTCCCCAGACAAAGGGTTGTCTGAAGCATCAAATTTAGTTAGCCGAGTGAGATTGCGAAATTGGCATGGGATATCAACCACTGAACTGATTGTGTTGAAGATTTAAGGACATTCAGATAAAAAATTGCCAAGGCCGATGGAAGATTGCCAGAGAACATGTTTTGAAGAGAGGTCAAGTGACGTAACAAATGGTAGGATTTTATCGATGTTTCCGGGGAGGGCTCCAGATAGATCATTGTTGGATAGATCCAATCCGTCATGCTTGTGCAGTTTTCGAGACCTAATGGGTAATTGGCCTCGGAGTCCCATGTTGAGAGGCGTATGTTTAGGACCTGCTGCTTCATCAGGGTGCCAGCATTCGATGCCGTTGAATTCACAGATGGACCCTTCCGTTTGTTGGCAAAATCCCATGAGTCTAAGTAATTGTAAGATCCGCGAAGTTGGGTCCTCAGGGTTTTTAAGCATTGAATGTCACTTCCACACCATGACATTGTATCACTACTCAGCAACAGCCAGAAAAGTTGTGAAGAAGAAACAGAAGAACTCTACTTCCCATGATGGCCTTAATTCAATATATAGGCCCTCCTCTCAAAATCCAAGAATACTACGAATCATAATACAGCACTACTCCCATCTCCTTTCAAAAACCTGGAAAAACCAAAGCTGAATGTAATAACATACAAATCCTTGAGTAGCTTACCTGCAATTTCAAGCACAACAGATCAAGGAAAACACAAGCCTCTAAAACAATAAAACCACCCTTGTCACTCCTTATCAAAACCAAGAATACACAGAATCCAATTCAGCAACACCTATTGTCACTCAATAAAAAATACCTCAATCCAAAGATTAAAAAAAAAAATAAAAAAAATAAATAAAAATAAAAAATAAAAAGAAGAAGAAGAAGAAGAATTCACCCCACCTATCTACCGCATATATATACCGGACCTTTCTTGGGGCTAAGAAAAGAGAGATGCTTAATGCCACAACCCGGGATTAGTAACAACACATGAAACGATAAAAGATCTTGCATTCGGTTCTCTGGTTCTTCTCAGCCACTAAATTACACTTTCGAACACTGTCAGCCTGTTCTACCACTCTGTCAAGCAAAGACAAGAACGGGGTTCAAAGAAGAAACACAATAGCCCATCATTTCAAAGATCTTTCCATTCCACAAAACCCATGTGACCCCTCTAAGATTGACAACTTGCACTTGTCCATTAAAAATAATAGAGAGAAGAATTCTAAGAAGATTCAAACAACCACTTAGAAAGCAAAATCTAAAATCTAAAGATGAAAATAAACATAAAAGTGACATGTAAAAGAAGAATTTCGATACTCGTCAGCCTTTATATTAATTCCTTTTGAATGATTTTTGAGAACCAGTTAGTTTACATTGCAATTGCATGGCGATTGAATTGCAGAAGCCTAGTGTGCAGGTGACCCTTTTAACATGGAACTCCACTCTTCAGTCTTCCCTCTGAGAGTCATGACTTTGCCGTGATTCTTGGCTTTGGTAACTTTTCCAAGTCACTCCAAGGAATTCCCACCGCCTTTGTGGCTTGGGCCCTGACTAGTGTGACATAACACATTAAGAGATGGGACTCGCACGAACATGGAAATGAATGAGGTCAAGTGATCCAGGCAGCTGAATCTAATGGGACCCACGACCACTGTGTCAACATTAACAATATCTTCCATAATACGTTGGTGCACCACGTCTCCCATTTACCGGTACAGATCTACTGATTGGAGATCAATAC
>QPKB01000012.1:12581778-12644005 GCA_003546025.1 Camphora micrantha | reverse complement strand
TGACATGGTGGTTTTTTGCTGATAAGGGTCCTGTTCAATTTTTTTTTGCAAGAAAATCTTCCTTCAAGAACTTCACATTCCTAACAGTAAGTCTCTCTCCGCATGGACTATATATCTGAATATTTTATCCAATGCAGTTGCAGTAAGTTGCTTTGGGTAGCTCATTCCTTCCCGTGTGGCCCTACTTTCGTGCAAATGACCATTTGACTTGAGAGCAAATCCATAGTTAGTAGTAAACTAGGGCAGACTTCCAATGTTGTGGGGGCCACTGACTTGAGGATGTGTGATTAGATTAGCTATCAATCTTGCAAAAAAGGGATAAGGAGAGTTGTTTTTATTTCAACCACTGATATGGCAGATATTTTTGAGTGTTTGACACAGTGGGTCGTGGGTTCCATTAGATCAGCGGCCTGGATCACTTGAGCTCATTCCTTTCCATGTTCGTGCGAGTCTCATCTCCTATGTCACACTAGTCATGGCCCCAAGCCACAAAGCGTTGTGGAATTCCTTGGAGTGACTCGGAAAAAATACCAAAAGCCCAAGACCCATGGCAAAGTCACTCTCAAAGGGAAGACTGGCGTTCCAAGTAAATGGGGCACCTTGCACACTAGCAGGCTTCTATAATTCAATCGCCATGCCAAATTGCAAATGTAAACTAACTGGTTCTCAAAATCATTCCAAAAAAAGAATTATATAAAGGTGAGTCTCTGAAATTCTTCTTTTACTTGTCACTTTTATGTTTATTTCATGTTTAGATTTTTTTAAATCTAAGTTGTATGTTGAATCTTCCTAGAATTCTTCTCTCTATTTTTTTAATGGACAAAGTGGCAGGTTGTCAATCTTAAGAGGGGTTCACATGGGTTTTGTGGAATGGAAGGATCTTTGAATGATGGCTATTGTGTTTTCTTCTTTGAACCCTGTTCTTGTTCTTTGCTTGACACAGTGGTAGAACAGGCTGACAGTGTTGAAAGTGTAATTCAGTGCTAACCGAATGCAAAGATCCTTTCTCCTTTCAAGTGTTATACTAATCCCAGTTGTGCATTAGCAGCTTCTTTTCTTAGCCCCCTAGAAAGGTCTTGTACTATGCGGAAAAAAACTCATAAAATCTTATCATTTGCGAATGCAATGAACCACTCCGGTCAACCACAAAAATCCAAGAACCACATAAGCGTACTTACATATCCTATAAACCTTACTGCGGCATATGCAAGAAAACCTAAATTTAAATGTTTTAAAGGTTGTGATATAATTACAATTGATGATTGTAGCTCTAGTAAGAACACTATTTTTGTTAAGATGTTAATAGCATAGATAATGCAGTCTATGTTGCATCAATATTTTTTGACATCCTGTAGGAAAAATCAATTCTGCCAGTTAGAATTAAAGACAGGCCCCAATTTAAATGCAGGATGAGCCTCAAAAGTCCAAAAACAGTAGACGTGCCTTCTGATGGGACGAACATGTTCCCATTGCCGGTGGGTCCCATCAGATCAGCGGCCTGGGTCACTAACTAACAGCCCTTTCTATTCTATGTGCATGAGAATTAATCTCTTCTTTTTTTTTTTTCTATGGTCTTGGGTCTTTTGACTAATAGTTCCATTGGCTTTGAGGGACTTTGTGACGGATGAAATTTGGAGGTTAAAGAATTAAGATGTGTATCATTAACCTCTTCCGCGTCTATTGAAAAGACCATATAAGCTGAAGATGAAAATTGGAGGTTGAGAATTAATATATGTATCTTGGACTTTCTGATGATGGAACATGAATTTTGATATGAAGCATTCGCTTATCTCGTAAACAGCAGCCAATTTGCCTCAAATTCAAGCCGATTATGATTTCCTCCACTTGCCAATCCTGTCAAAACCTTGAGGCACAAATAGAGGCAATAGAAATACTTTTTAATACTCCTTCGGATAGAATCTCGGATCACGAATTCTCGTCCTCACACTTTTCCACGAATTGCTCCTTTCCAAGATTCGAACCTATAATCAGTTGCTTTAATACCATATTAAATTTTCGTCATTAGCTAATCTTACCAATACTTCGAGGAACTAGTAGAGGCAAGAGAATACTTTTCAATAGATAGAATACGGCTTATGTTTCTATAATAGGCATAAGAAATTCTTGAAACAGAGATAGATCACCTTTGTCATACATAGAAAATGCGTTCTTAAAAGCGAAGCTCAAAACCTCACAAGTTAATGAACTACCATATCACTTGAAGACGGTTCCCAACCCTATTATGTTGTTATCTAGGGCTTAAGAACCACACACGAGAACAAGCACACCCAAACACATCATTTACGTGATTCGACTTTTGGCCTACGTTTAAGGAACAAGACGAGGAAGAGTTTTCCACACTATGCACAGTTTAAAAGTGAATCTAACATATTTTAGTAGAAATATTTGTTACTTTTTTTTCCATCTACTTCAGCAACATTCTTTAATACAAACAAATTTAAGATACGAACCAAAGAAATGATCAATACTCTCGAGTCAATGGCTAAAAGGAATACCATTACCATCAAGAGATCTGAATTATGACAATGTATCGTAGAAATTTCATCACTAGTAAACCAAATAAGAGACGGGAAAACGACATGGAGCAAAAGACCCAAGACTAAGACTGAAAAAATGGCATATTTACCATGACTACCACCACACTTTGTTAACGTCTTTTAAATATGATGTAGAATCATTTCAATGGGTATGTATGATCTATGCTGCTGATCAGAAATATTAACATTTTGAGCAGATCTAGCAGTGAGGAGTCATCCAAGTGCTTTTTTTTTTTTTCTACTTTACTTTATCTTATATGATGGGGCATAGTGTTTGTTGCTCCAGAACTTGATATGATGTTTTTTTTTTGCTGATAAGGGTCCTGTTCAACTTTTTTTTTTTTTTTTGCAAGAAAAATCTTCCTTCAAAGAACTTCACATTCCTAACAGCAAGTCTCTCTCCGCATGGATTATATCTCAAACTTTTTATCCAATGCAGTTTCCAGCAAGTGCTTTGGGTAGCTCATTCCTTTTCGTGTGGCCTACTTTCTTGGAAATGAACATTTGACTTGAGAGCCAATCCATAGTAGTAAAACTAGGGCAGACTTCCAATGTTTGTGGGGCCCAATAACTTGAGGATGTGTGGATTAGATTATTATCTATCTTGCAAAAAAAGGATAAGGAGATCTCCTTTTATATCAGAAATCCTCTCTTACCTAAATTGATATAGGTAAGCATAAGTAATAAGGGGGTTTTGGTCGTAGGTCTCTCAAAGCATGACTTTAAGGCAAACAGTCTACAATCTTTTTTTCACAGTTTGATAGGTCATTTTTTCAAATTTGAAGACCTAAATATCTAATTTATCATTTTTATTCAAAAATCATATCATACGATTAGTGGGATATACTATTAACAATGGTCAACTATCATTTAATTGGCCAACTAAAATCTCAAAGATCCAAATAAATTTTCAAAAAATAGAAATAAATTTCAAAATATGAAAATCAATTCAAAATACCCAAATAAATTTCAAAAAATGTAAAATAAATTTCAAAGACGAAAATAAATCTCAAAAGACTTAAATAAAATTGAAAACACAAATGAATTCTAAAAAACACAATAAAATTTCAAAAAATAAAAATAAATTCGAAAGAATGCAAATAAATTCAAAAAACGCAATAAATTTCAAAAAATAAAAAATAAATTTAAAAGATGAAAATCAATTTAAAAAAGAAGCAAATAAATTTCAAAAGATCTAAATAAATTTCAAAAAATATTAATAAATTCAAAAGATGAAAATCAATTTCAAAATATCCAATATAAATTTCAAAAGATGAAAATCAATTTAAAAAAATGCAAACGAATTTCAAAAGATCCAAATAAATTTCAAAAAATATAAATAAATTTTTGAAAAAATGAAAATCAATTTCAAAAGATCCAAATAAATTTAAAAAAATGCAAATACATTTGCTACAAACTCGGATAGATTTGTCCAGAACTAAGATAAATTTGTCTCAGAACTCAGATAAATTAACCAAAAAACTCAAATAAATTTGTTCAGAACTCATGGAAATTTGTTTAAGAACTCAGATAAATTTTCACAAAACTCAAATAAATTTGAAAAAAAAATATGAAAAACTTAGATAAATTTGACAGAAACTCATTTAAATTTGTTAAAACTCAGATAAATTTTGATAAAAACTTAGATAAATTTCACAATGGGGCCCACTTGATGACCCAAGGAAGAACGTGTGATCTTCTTCTTCAACCGTCCTGTTCTGCAAACCAAAACAGAAGAATAACCCTGCTGTCTTCTCCTTCCACGGCAACAGCGCAGCGGCGACAGCGAACCTTAACTCTCGGTGAGGCAGCAGCGGTTGCAGCGGCGGCGATTCCGGTGTGCTGTCCTCTGCGATGTGGGGTCCAGCCGAGAACAAAACCCAACTCAATATGCCTCTTCTCCGTTCTGTAACAGAGACAACAACTTCTGCTTCGTGTGACGGGCGTAAAATTAGGCGATGACAACGGCAAGAATTAAGAGTTCCAATCCTCTGTTCCTTCTTCTTCTATTGATGTGCAGAACCACAAGCAAGTAGAGACTTGCTGACGTACACGTCAAATCCGATAACCCTTTCTCCAATGGACCCTTTGAAGATTTGATCCATTGGATCTCCGACGATCACGCCAAATATCTTTGATACCAGTTTGTGTAATGTGACCCTCTTCCAGTTCCAGCAATGGGCGAATCTGGATCCTGCTCTTTGCTTCTTCGGCTGGTAGAAAAGGGATCCTTTGTTCTGGGTGATCAGTCTGGATTAGGTTTTTTTACAGATACGTGAATATCGGATCTGTGATGAAGACGATCTCTAGTTCAGACTTCTTGGATTCTCTGCAACTCCTTCTGGAACAATAGCAACCCTGTTCTTCGTCGGCAATGGCTCAAAAATATCGAGGATTTTAGAGAATCTCTACTAGGAGGGGGAACGGAACATTTGAAAATTTGAAGTTTTAATTTAGAATTTTATGCCTAATCAATTGAAATGGTAAATTAGTCATGGAAATTGTATCTAAGGACCTTTCGCCGAAATATGTTCAATTGCATGGATTATAGGTCTTAGAGGAAAAGTTGATGGACTGGAGACCTTACAAGATCTCTATGAGAGACATTTCGCCAATTTACTCAAGTAATAAAGCTGGTAAAGAAATCAACGTTTGGACGCTATATATAAAAATTAGGTATTTACCTTTAGATTTCTCTTTCTATTAAAATATACTAGTATACTAACTTGTGCTCAGCACGGATATGACCAATATTTCAATGTAAATATTAATTAAAAAAATCATAGTTTTTAGAAAGAAAAGGAGGTTATAAGTACTTGTTTATGTAATCCAAATACTAGTGGCGTTGAAATGAAATAAGAGAATTATAGAAGAAAGGGAATGAGAAATTGAAATAGAAAGGGAGACGAATATGATAGAATTTGGATAAAAAAAGAGCTTTTGCAAAAGAAGAAGAAAAATGGAGAGTAGATAAGTGATTTTGGTAAAGCAATAAAGTAGTTAGTTGCATGAGATAGGAGTGGGGAGAGAATACGCAATATTTTGAAAAAAAAAAAAAGTTATGTTACTTTCCGGTCAAAATTAAAACTGCCAGTCAAAATGAAAAATGGAACCCTTCCTTTTAATATATTATAACTAGCATAAAAACTCATGCTGAGCACGAGTCTATCCATACAATTCAAACCAAATATAATTGCACAACAGTAAATATTTTGAAAGAAAATAAAAGAATAATATCTATGACTGTACCTATTTTCGTAATTAAGAGAGGTAGAATAGTAAAAAAAAAAAAAAAAAAGGAGAAATGAAGTAAAAAATAGAAAAAGAAAATGTAGAAATGAGAATAAGAGATGTGAGTAGAAAGGAACTTTTGCAGAAAATAAAAACGAAAAATGGGGAAGATACAAGAGATATGAGTAGTTACATGGGTGGTTAGAAATGAGTAGTTATATAAGAAGATTAGTATTGCATGGGATAAGAAGTTGACAGTTACAAGAAATAAGGGAGAAGGGAAAAACTGACAGTCAAAATCAGAAGAGAATGTCATAATTAGATTGAAAACCTCTTAGCTTAATATAGTACTAGTCCAATAACCCGAGCTCAGCACGGTTTCTCCCTACACTGCAAAACAAATAATCACATATTAAATAAAAAACCTCTTTCCATAGGACAAGTTGGATAAAATAGAAATAGAGAAACTTGAGCAAAAAGGGTATAGTTACGTAGGTACAACTGAAACATAAGTGGTTTGATGAAAATAACGAGTGGGTACATAGTTGCATGAGTAGTTATAACTGTCGTCGATCAAAATTATAACCGACGGTCAAAATTAAAGCCAAAAATGTGAGGCCCCACCTCTTGTGGACCCTCACTTTAAATTTGAATACTATTTTATAGCCTAAGATACATATCTATACTAACTAATAGGGGTTAGTAATGGTAGATATGTATTTTCCTAGGTTATAGACCCTTTTTGTGTAATTTATAGAGTTTTTAGAGTGTCTTTTATAGTTTTGAGTTGGTTAGAGGCCCTGGCTAGATATTAATATTTACTATAGGGGGGTTTTTCCACTTGAGAAGCTTCTAAATTCCCACCTAAAGACCAAACTACCCATGACCCTAACCCTAATCCCATGTTAACAAAAGGGTATTCCTGTACCTGGCCACCCAACTCAACCTATTTATACTACACCTTCCCACACCATACGTTGGCTATTGTTCCTCTCTCTCATTTCTCTCTTCTTCCCTTGTTGCCTCCAACACTCTCCCAAATTCCCTCCAAGTCTGCCTTCTCCCTCTCTTCTCCTTATAGAACCCTAAGAAGAAGAAGAAGACGATCTCATCTCAGCTGCAACCTATTCTACTTGGATTTCTCTGTCTCGGTCTCAGTCATCCCTCTTCCTAACCAAATCAGGTGAATACCCTCTTCTTGTTCAGTTCTTATGGAATTCCCTTTTTCTCCCTCTAGATCTTGTTCCTTATAGCAATTCTCTGGTGGAAATGGGTATAGGAGTAGAGATCTCTTCTAGATCAGAATTTTAGGGCTGATCGTGAGTCTGAGGAGGCCTTAGAGCTGGGATTTCCTCTTTACCGAATTGGATCTCTGTTTCTCTTCTTTTCCTTTTGCAATTAGTCAAGGCAAGTGCAATATACTTATTTAACATAGAATGGATGTTTACTGTCTTTGATTCTGAGATTTCTATTCGATTGATGTTAAAATTGTTAGATCTACCTGTGAGCATGTTTTCATGGATGTTTGGCCATTGATGGATGGGTCGATCTCATTTGGAAGATCAATGGCCCAGGGACTGGATGGTTGAATGTGTATTGGAGTGTTTTTCATGATTTTGGATGTGTGTGGTGTTTGGACGAGATTGATTGAGTTCTGAATTGGATAAAAAGGAAACCAGAACTCCGGAGTTGCAGAGCATCTATGCCCCGATATGGCCGAACACTGCGCTGGACATCTCAGTGTTCTGCCACGATGCTCAAAGCCGAGCTCAGTATCATAGCCGAGCTCTGTGCTTTTACCGAGCTCAGTGATATGGCCGAACATTGCTCTGGACAACTCAGCGTTCTGCAGAGCACGATGCTCAAGGCTGAGCTCAGTGTCAAGGTCGAGCTCAGTGATATGACTGAGCTCTGCGCTTGACCGATCTCTGTACTTTTACCGAGCTCAGGGATACGATCGAACTCTGCGCTTGACAACTCAGCGTTCTGCCGAGCACGATGCTCAAGGCCGAGCTCAGTGTCAAGGCCGAGCCCAGCATCATGGCCAAGTTCAGTTATATGTCTGAGCTCCGCGCTTGACCGAGCCCAGCGCCTGACCGAACTCAGTGCCTGACCGAGCTCAGAGCCCTGCGCTGTTTGAGCCAGTGCTTGGACGAACTCTGTACTTTACCGAGTTCTGTATTTTACCGAGCTTTGTGCTTTTACCAAGCTCTGTATTTTACCGGACTCTGTACTCTACCGAACTCTATACTTTACCAAGCTCTATGCTCTACCAAGCTTTGTACTTTAATTCAGTGCTTGATCGAGCTCAGCGCCTTACCGAGCTGCCTCAGTGTCTGACCGAGCTCAACGCTTTGCTGAACTGAGCTGGGTGACCGAACTGAGTATTTTGCTGAGCTCCGTGCTAGGCCAAACTCCGAGCGTAATTCCTAGAAGGCAGATTTTCAACAAGAGAAACTAAGACCTGGGACACCTCCTTTAACCAGGACCTTCAGTGGGCACGGCCAACTACCTAGGCCAGGGGGTTTGCCGAGCTCACAAGAATTCCTGAACAACCAGGCATTGCCTGCAGGAGGAATACTTCCCTGATCCCCAGTGTGCCGAGCTGATTACCAGGCCAGAAGTCAGCTGAGCACACTGTGTACAGTGACACTTCCCAGATTCTAATTTCTATTGTTGCGATCATGTCTGGGGCCCATTGACCATCCAAATAGACTTTCATCACTGTCCCAGCCCGAGTCAATGGTGTGGCTCAACCTTCACTCGTGGGGTCTAGTAATTAGGATCTAGGTCATGTAAACTAAGATAATTCGACCCCTTATGTGCTACTAATGATGCTCGTAACTTCTGGAGCACCAAACACAGTATCTATTAGCATCTGAGGTATCATTTAAGGATCAAATTACCTGAGGTTGACCTGAACCAAGTAGTGGACCAATTACCTAGGTTGGACTGTTGATAGTTTCTCCATTGAATCTTGTATTTTGGAGACTATCTCTCTCATCATATTACTGTCACTCTATTGTCCTATTATTGTTTATACATGTTAATGAAATTGAATAAATGGGAAGACCTGAACCTAGGACTACTTAGAGGTGACCCGGTGATGTAAATGGGTGAACATTGACCCGTGTCTGTGGCTAGGTGGGCCCTTTTATGGCCTATGCATGGTTGTATAATACCTAGATTGGAGAGGCTGATTGTATGGACTGTTTAACATTGGAAATGGACTTGTTACCTCGTTTGGACTGTCTTAGATCAGGTCATGCACTTGATGGGCCTGGGTATGGATCCAATGAGTGGTCTTGGACCTGGATTGTGATCCATGGTAATGAATTAATACTTGGACCTCTTAGGGAATTTGTTAGGACCTTGTTCACGCAAGGTAAAGCTTAGACAGACACAGACCTTCATTGTTTCCTTGAGTCGGCATAGACATTCACTCAGTTGTTTTAAGCTCAGCTTTTGGACTGATCATCACTGGTAGGAGCTATTTATGAGTGTTGAGTGAGCTATCATGATGAGCTATGTTTTAGACGGACGGCGTGATGCCGGGTCCGGTCTCCCCGAGTGATGAGTGTGGTGAGACTGATGAGTGTGATTGCGGGGCTCGTCATTCCCCAGCTTTGGTGAGATTCCCCGCCGCAACTGTGTTCAGTATGGGAGGGCGGCGGCATAATATCCTGCGGTATCCAACTCGTGTGAATGTGCCATATTGTTTTAGATTAGATATTATGTTTATCCTGATTCTCAATGCTTATCCTGCTCAACTGCCTAAATTCTATATCTTAATATTCTTTTTATCTATATGCTTGTCTTTACTCTTTTGATACATTTATCCTATGTAATTTGTATACTGTGACTTGCCAGATCCTTAGATCTGACCCATTCTTGGTGCTTAGGTTTCGACCCCGATTACGAGGACGGCGCGCTTGCTCTAGCAGAGGTACCTGTAGCAGGAGACTACGGGTGGGGACCAACCGCCCAATAGGTCGAGCTGGAAGTTGGAGAGCCAGCACTTTGGGTGTGAGAGATTTGATGTTATTTTCGGATTTTGAGTGATTTTTGTAGTGAGCTTGGTAGTTGTCTTAATCTGTAATAAACCTTTACTCTTTACAACTTTAAAACTTTTAGTGGGATTTCAGCTCTACTATATTTGACTTAGATATATGATACCCTATTATTGCTTCCGCTATATTCACATGCTTCCGCATTAGTAACCGTTGATCTTATATCGTTTGAAAAAATTTTAAATTGGACCTCACTGCGGACCTACGATCTTGGAAGTTCTCGGATTTTCTGGGAAGTAGCGCGCCAACTTCGGGTATCATGACGATCTTTTCGGTATCCGAAATTGGGGTGTTACACAAAACCTCCCTACTTAATTTATTATTTTAAGAGTTGAATACATACGGTGGTTAAAAATGAATATTTAATATAAATTTTCAAAAACCAAGCATCAAATAGCATATTCTTTTGATTCTATTAAAAGTAATATTATTTGATATTTATTTTTAAAAAATTTACCTTTAATAATTAATCTTTATTTTTAACCACACCGGATATTCAATTCCTATCATTCTAACGCAAAAAGAGAGAAAAAAAAAAACAAAAAAAAAAAAAAAAAACCTCCTCCAATCTTTTATTGCCTCTGCCTCTTCTAGGAACACTTGATTTGTTGAGATGTTGATGGGGTAGATGATGCAGTCACGTGTTGTATTGATCTCCAATCAGTAGATCTGTACCGGTAAATGGGAGACGTGGTGCACCAACCGTATTATGGAAGATAATTGTTAATGTTGACACAGTGGTCGTGGGTCCCATTAGATCAGCTGCCTGGATCACTTGACCTCATTCATTTCCATGTTCGTGCGAGTCCCATCTCTTATGTGTTATGTCACACTAGTCATGGGCCCAAGCCACAAAGCGCGTGGAATTCCTTGGAGTGACTTGGAAAAGTTACCAAAGCCCAAGAATCACGGCAAAGTCATGACTCTCAGAGGGGAAGACTGAAGAGTGGAGTTCCATGTTAAAAGGGTCACCTTGCACACTAGGCTTCTGCAATTCAATCGCCATGCAAATTGCAATGTAAACTAACTGGTTCTCAAAATCATTCCAAAAAGGAATTATATAAAGGTGACGAGTATCTGAAATTCTTCTTTTACATGTCACTTTTATGTTTATTTTCATCTTTTAGATTTTAGATTTTGCTTTTCTAAGTGGGTATGTTTGAATCTTCTTAGAATTCTTCTCTCTATTTTTTTAATGGACAAGTGCAGGTTGTCAATCTTAAGAGGGGTCACATGGGTTTTGTGGAATGGAAAGATCTTTGAAATGATGGCTATTGTGTTTCTTCTTTGAACCCCGTTCTTGTTCTTTGCTTGACAGAGTGGTAGAACAGGCTGACAGTGTTGAAAGTGTAATTTAGTGCCTGAGAAGAACCAGAGAACCGAATGCAAAGATCCTTTTATCGTTTCAAGTGTTGTTACTAATCCCGGGTTGTGGCATTAGCATCTCTCTTTTCTTAGCCCCCAAGAAAGGTCCGGTATAATGCGTAGATAGGTGGGTGAATTCTTCTTCTTCTTCTTCTTTTTATTTTTATTTTTTATTTTTTTTATTTTTTTTTTAATCTTTGGATTTGAGGTATTTTTTATGAGTGACATAGGTGTTGCTGAATTGGATTCTGTGTATTCTTGGTTTTGATAAGGAGTGACAAGGGTGGTTTTATTGTTTTAGAGGCTTGTGTTTTCCTTGATCTGTTGTTGCTTGAAATTGCAGGTAAGCTACTCAAGGATTTGTATGTTATTACATTCAGCTTTGGTTTTTCCATGGTTTTGAAAAGGAGATGGGAGTAGTGCTGTATTTGATTCGTAGTATTCTTGGATTTTGAGAAAGGAGGGGCCTATAATTGAATTAAGGCCATCATGGGAAGTAGAGTTCTTCTGTTTCTTCTTCACAACCTTTTCTGGCTGTTGCTGAGTAGTGATACATGTCATGGTGTGGAAAGTGACATTCAATGCTTAAAAACCCTGAGGACCCAACTTGCGGATCCTTACAATTACTTAGACTCATGGGATTTTGCCAACAAAACGGAAGGGTCCATCTGTGAATTCAACGGCATCGAATGCTGGCACCCTGATGAAAGCAAGGTCCTAAACATACGCCTCTCAAACATGGGACTCCGAGGCCAATTCCCATTAGGTCTCGAAAACTGCACAAGCATGACGGGATTGGATCTATCCAACAATGATCTATCTGGAGCCCTCCCGGGAAACATCGATAAAATCCTACCATTTGTTACGTCACTTGACCTCTCTTCAAACATGTTCTCTGGCAATCTTCCATCGGGCCTTGGCAATATTACTTATCTGAATGTCCTTAATCTTCAACACAATCAGTTCAGTGGTGATATCCCATGCCAATTTCGCAATCTCACTCGGCTAACTAAATTTGATGCTTCAGAGAACCCTTTGTCTGGGGAGCTTCTTGATTTTGCCACTAATCCCTCTTCGTCTGCAAGCTTTGTAAAACAGAGACAGTGTCAGACCGCTTCGGCTAATAACTCTAGAACGAAAAAGTTTATTATCTTGTTCTCTGTCGGTGGATCTGTGGTGGGACTTTTGTTTCTGTTTCTTCTGTTCTTCTATTGCAGTAGAGTGGCTGAAAAGAAGGATGACATGCATATTAAAGAAGACATCGAAGGTGACCATTGGGTAATCAATGTAAAGGAAACCGACGGTATCATGGTATGTTGGCTTTTCATTTCTACAATTAGAAATAGCAGAACTTTCTATTCTTTCGTTTTCTTCTTGTTGCAACCAAAACACAATTAAAGGAGTTTTCCAATTTGCAGCTCTCCATGTGCAAGAAGTGGGTCACAAAAATGAGGTTGCATGAACTTGGGACGGCAACTAATGATTTCAGTGATCACAACATGATTAGTTCGGGGATCAAGGGCAATTTATACAAGGCAACACTTTCCAATGGCTCCCTTGTTGCTGTTAGACGGCTCTGGAATACTCAGCAATCCAGATCAGAGTTCTTAACTGAGCTGACAACGCTGGGAAGAGTAAAGCATCCCAATTTGGTCTCCCTTCAAGGCTTTTGCATTGCTAGAAAGGAAAAGCTTTTGGTTTATGAGTACATGCCTAAGAGAAATCTATTTCAGCAGCTACATCAGATAGAAGACAACACAAGATTCAAAGAATGGCCTTTGAGGGTGAAAATTGCACTTGGAGTGGCAAGAGGCTTGTCTTGGCTGCACCATAACTGCAATCCTCGTATAGTTCATTGCGACATAACCTCCAAATGTATACTTTTGGATCAAGATAACGAGCCGAGAATATCTGATTTTTGGTATGCACAGCTTTTGAATCCGCATGACACCCATCTGACGACTTTTGTCGACGGCAAATATCACAATATGGGTTATGTAGCTCCTGAATATACGCGCATGTTGGTGGCCTCTCCAAAGGGTGATGTTTATAGCTTTGGGATTTTGCTTCTCGAGCTAATTACTGGCAAAAAACCAATTCAAGAGGCAAATCCTCCGCACAACTTCAAGCAGAATCTGGTGGATTGGATTATTCATCTTACAATAAACTCTCTTCTTTTAAATGCCGTGGATAGGTCTCTCACTTGCATTAGTTGCGAGGATGACCTCCTTGAGTTTCTTAAAATTGCAAGTGCATGTGTGGCATCTCTTCCTCAGGAAAGGCCTACAATGCTCCATGTATACCAGCGTATTAGGGAGATTGGCAACAGATATGGCTTCTCAGCTGATGATGAAGTACAAATGCAACCTAACAACATCAACAACCATGCCAGTACCTCAGCTGAGCAAAATGAGTCACATGAGATTTGTGAAATTCATGAAATGTATGAATTGGAGAAAATATAGCTGTTCTACCTAAAAAATTTGGTTAGCATTTTGGCTATCATTTTTATAGATTAGTAAATATGTAACTATTTCTTGTAGAGTCGTGCTACTTGTCCCGGGTTTTGTCCCGGGACATGGCCTGACTCCCCATGGGATCCGTTGGATCCCATGCTGCCATGGGATCCAACGGCTCCCATGGGAGCCGGGCCAAGTCCCGGGACAAAAGTCCCGGGACAAGTAGCATTTTTGTTTCTTGTAAGCTTTTAGTGAGAATGCGTGTCCCTTTGCATCGTAATCAATAAGGCCTTTTGGTCAGATGTTGGTTCTCTTCTTGGGGTCTATATATTGTGGCTTTTATTTTTATTTTATTTTATTTTTACCTTCTTGTACTACTTAGTTTGAAAGTCTGTAATAACTAATTTTTTATCTTCAAATTACTCTTTATCTAACAAGTTTTGCTAATTTTAAAGAGCTGCACATTTTAGAATTGAATTTTAACATATTTCAGTACTCTTTTTTTCCATCTAATTCAACTCGTTTTTTTTAACTATAGGAAATACTTACCCCTGCACACACTCGCCTAAGTCCCTCACTATCAGTGCTATAGCCACATCGTTAGCTGTTTTTTGTGGAAAAAAGGTGTGTCGCCTCCGAGCAACCAGTGGGTTGGCTATGTCAACAACGTTAATTAATAGAAACGGGTTCAAGGACCGGGTCACATAAATGATCAAAATTGTTAAGTTAATGGCTATTAGTATTCAGAAATACCACCAACAGATCTAAGTTTCGGCTATGTTTAAAGCAAATTGCAGGACTAACACAGCCAGATAAAGACAGGAAGATGTTATGGAGGGCAATACTTCAACTCAAAAAAGGTATATTTAGACAATCACCACATTTCATTCACATATCTTCAATATGATAGTGAATCTTTTGTTTATTATAATAATTATTATTATTATTCTTTTTATTATTATGTTTGTTATGTTGGACTACTGGTCTACGAGTTCTACGTGACGACCCATGGATCAATCTCCTTGGGATATGTGTGAGACTAAAGTGCCAATAGAACTCAACCATGAGTGTGTTGGGTATGATAGTTATCATTTAAATTCCAAGGGTATATGATCAACACTGATTATCTAAGGGACCCCTCACTAATATGGGGATGAAACTCATCTTGACTGGTTCGTATTATATCTACGTGCTTCCCACATTGGAGTTCCCGGCATGTGTTACACATAGTTTTCCTGTAATTGCTGCGAGAGGGGATCCAAACTCCATACTAAATATTTTCAACATTTTGACCGGACCAAGCAGTCAGGAGTTATCAAGTACTGGGTTTATTAATGGGGTATGCCCCTTTGGATCTCCTCTCCCATGTTTGGTGCAAGAAATTTCTCCAGTTTTTTTTTTTTTTTTTTTTTTTTTTTGAGAAAAAATTTTTGAAAGATAAATCTCTCCTGTATTATATGTGCCATAATTTCTATGCAAACAAACTGGCCTCTATTGAGGAGTGGGCTCCACCCAAGGGAGAATATTGAAAAGTATTTCCGCTGCCACTACTAACGCCTCGAGGTTTTGTAGCAATGGTTAGCTAAAGAAACTTATTATGGTATTAGAATCAACCGGTTGTGAGTTCGAATCTCAGGAGGAACGACTCGGCGCAAAAAAAAAAAAAAAAAAAAAATTACATGTCGCCAAAAATGCACTGGCTGGTTCCACTTGAGGGGGAGTATTGAGGAATGAGCTCCGAGGGAGAATATTGAACAGTATTTCCGCTGCCTCTTCTAGCGCCTCGAGGTTTTGGCAGAGAATCTGCACTCGACCTGGGTCTTAGGTAATTGATGTGGCATGGTGTTCTGGATGTATCCTGTCAGTCCCCAATTTGTAACACTTTTGTGGCATTTTATGGTTATTTTAGTTGGATCAACCACAAATTGGTTTGAATAGTGTGGTAGAATGGAAGTTTTTATCTGTTAACTTGCTCCTGGTACTTCTAAAATTAAGGTACATAGATGTTTTTTAAGCTTCCCGGTGTGCAAAACCAGGATGCGATTTTCATTTAAAGGTGTTGGATCAGAGAAGGCAGAAAAGAAATATTCTAACCTAATGTGATTTTTTACTCCTATATAATGAAAAGATGTAAATAATCTATTAGTAAACCTAATACGCTTTTGTCTTTCAGCCAGAAACAACTATATAAAGAGGATCTTGCAATGTAAAGATGTCCAATTGTTTCAGCAATCTGTTACGAATTTAGGTTGGAAGATCTCCGCTACTGGCGATATATGGGATCACAGAAAAGGGACATTTCTGGGTGTTTCTCTAGTTGCAATTATGAGACTGCAATACTACACTTGGTCCCATAAACATTTATATCAGAGATGGCGTCTTTGGAAGCACGAGATATTGTAATTTGGTTGCACTTTTGAGCTTTTGCATCAGGTGCACGCCAAAGGCAAAAAGCTCATGGAAAGGTTGAGAATCAAGTTGGGAATCAGTATTGGAATCTCTCCATTAAAAACAATTCATTGAGCTCAAAGTTAAATTAGGACAAACATATGAAATTTGGTCAGAAGGATTATGTTCTCTCACATGTACTGTAACTCATTCAAGCGTAGAATTTAAGAGGCTGGTTCTTCTAGTAAAAGAAAGCATACATTTTTCATGATCAATACTCTCGAGTCAATGGCTAAAAGGAATACCATTACCATCAAGAGATCTGAGTTATGACAATGTTTCGTAGAAATTTCTTGTCTAGCCAAATCAGATAGAGCCTGGAAAACGACATGGGCACAAGACTTTGACCCAAGACTCAGACTGAAAAAATGGCATATTTACCATGACAACCACCACACTTTGTTAACATCTTTTATAATGATGTAGAATCATTTGAAAGGGTATGTATGATCTATGCTGCTGATCAGAAATTTTAACATTTTGAGCAGATCTAGCAGTCGGGAGTCATCCATTTTTCGTTTTACTTTATCTTATATGATGATGGGGCATAGTGTTTGTTGCTCCAGAACTTGAAATGATGGTTTTATTGCTGATAAGGGTCCTGTTCAAACTTTTTATTTATTTATTTATTTATTTTTTGTAAGAAAATCTTCCTTCAAAGAATTTCACATTCCAAACAGCAAGTCTCTCTCGGCAGACTATATCTCAACTCTTTATCCAATGGTAAGTTGCTTTGGGTGGCTCATTCCTTTTCATGTGGCCTACTTTCGTGGAAATGACCAGTTTGACTTGAGAGCCAATCCATAGGAGTAAACTAGGTCAGACTTCCAATGTTTGTGGGGCCCACTGACTTGAGGACGTATGGATAAGATTAGCTATCAATCTTGCAAAAAAGGGATAAGGAGAGAGGTGTTTTTATTTCAACCATTGAATTTCTGGGTTTACATAAAATGCCTTATAATAAGATCTCATTTTATGTCGGAAATTCTCTCTTACCTAAACTGATAGGTAAGCATAAGTAATAAAGCTGAGAGGAACTCAACATTTGGACGAGTAAAACCAGGGATTTACCTTTATATTTCACGTTTTATTAAAATATACTATTGTACTAACCCGTGATGACCAATGTTTCAATCTAAATATTCATGCATTAAAAAAAATTCATAATTTTTAAAAAGAAAAAGAGGTTATGAGTACTTGTTCATGTAATCCAAATGCTAGTGGCGTAGCAATGAAATAGGAGAATTATAATAGAAAGGGAATGAGAATTGAAATAGAAAGGGGGGAGAATATGATAGAAAACGAGCATTTGCAAAAGAAGAAGGAAAATGGAGAGAAGAATAAAGTAGTTAGTTGCATGAGATGAAAGTGGAGTGAGAACGCATATGATTTTCAAAAGAAAAAAAGTAATGTAACTTTCAGTCAAAATTAAATATGTCAGTCAAAATGAAAAACGAATCCCTTCTCTTTAATATATTATAATAGAAATTGAAAACATATAGTGGTTAAAAATAAATATTAAAGGTAAATTTTTAAAAAAACAAGGGTCAACTAGCATATTATTTTAATTTTATTAGAAGTAATATTATTTGATATTTATTTTTTAAAAATTTACCTTTAATATTTATTTTTAACCACACTATTTATTCAATTCCTGTTATTTATAATAAATAAATAAATAAACTAAACTCCCCCATTCTTTTATTGCCTCCATTTTTGCCTCGGACTCTTGTAAGAACACTTGATTTATTTCGAAGTTGATGGGGGTAGATGATGCATCCACGTGCTGATGGGCGGTCAATAGTCCAATCTGCAGACCCGTATCGGTCAATGGGAGAAGCGGTCCACAAACACTAGTTTGGTCCACAAATACGGCAGATATTTTTGAGTGTTGACACAGTGATCGTGGGTCCTATTAGATCAGCGGCCTGGATCACTTGACCCCATTCCTTTCCATGTTCTTGCGAGTCCCATATCCTATGTCACACTAGTCATGGGCCCAAGCAACAAAGCGTGTGGAAATCCACAAGACTCACGGCAAAGTTAGTCTCGAAGGGGAACTGGGAAGACTGGTGTTCGAGTTAAATTGGTCACACTGCACACTAGGCATCTATAATTCAATCGCCATGTAATGTAAACTTACTGGTTTCTCAAAACCATTCCAAAAAAGAATTATATAAAGGTGATGAGTCTCTGAAATTCTTCTTTTACATGTCACTTTTATGTTTATTTTCATCTTTTAGATTTTGTTTTTCAAGTGGGTATGTTTGAATCTTCCTAGAATTCTTCTCTCTATTTTTTTAATGGACAAGTGGAGGTTGTCAATCTTAAGTTGGGTCACATGGGTTTTGTGGAATGGAAAGATCTTTGAAATGATGGCTATTGTGTTTCTTCTTTGAACCCTGTTCTTGTTTTTGGCTTGACACAGCGTTGAAAGTGGAATTCAGTGCCTGAGAAGAACCAGAGAACCGAATGCTGGTATCCTTTATCCTTTGAAGTGTTATTTGTCATCCGGGGGTTAGAAATGATAATGTTTTGAATGCGCTGCTGCGCATGGGCATGAGAAACAGATTGCTTCTATTTCTTCTTCACAACCTTTGCTGGTTGTTGCTTAGTAATACATGTTAACGGTCTTGAAAGTGACATTCGTGCCACCAGGAAAATGTCCACGAGTCCTTGAAAATTCATGTTATTCCTCCCTTGCAGCTTAGGGGAGTTATTCCATATATATATATATATAAAAGGGAGGTTGTCCCGGCATTTGAGCCAGACTAATCCCTTCAGGCTGGGGAAGTAGGGTAAATCCCCTTAAAAATTAGTGTGGTAGCATAGTTTCGAACCGTCAACCATCAAGAGCAAACTATAGTCCTAGACCAATTAAGCTATCCTTTGGAGTTACTTTTTATTCTTTTTGGATCGTTATTTTGTCTTATTTTTACCTACAAATAGAAAATTGCAGGCTACAATGTTTCAAATTTACCTATGGTCGTGCAGAGAGATGCAAGTGATAGAGATGCTCTTCAAGTAGACTCATAAACTGTGTAAGTACTCAAAAGAAAAAAAAAAAAAAATTCTGTATAAGTAGGACGCCTATGAGCCTTAGGCAGTGACGGAGGTAAGATTTTCTTGCAGGAGGAAGCTATAGTTGACCAATAACATTTATAATTAATAATTCATTACTCATTATTGAAAGTTAATATATTCTTATTGTACGATTTTCAATAATATCCAAAGAAAAATCCTAAGTTTAATAACACAACAGTTTCTAGACACAAATTCCCAGAACATTTTGAGCGTTGTTAAAAACATGAAATTACTTAGCCTCACCATAATAAATCCAAACCACTCAAAACAATTCTTTTCTCCCTTTTTTCCAACAATCTTATTTCACTCCACCCAAAGTAGGACTAATGTCAGCTGATCACATGTAGACCAATCCGCTCACAATTAATTAATGAAAATTTGTTGATTAATTGGTTGTGATTATTTGATGGGGCACGATGTTGTAGTAAGCATGGATGTTTGGTGGTGAAGGTGTTTATGATATTGATAATATAAAGTTAGGAGTCCGGATCCTTTGAGTATCTCACTCAAACATCCGATGAGGGGTGTGAAATGTCACAATGGGGCCTACTTATTTATTAAATATCTAATCCGCTCACAGTAAATGCCCTCCTCTTCGATCCTCTTCAAGGCGACTTTCCCAAATTTCTGTCCAATAACAGTTGGCCCCCCATCAAGAATAAGCTTGTGATTAAGAACATAATATGGCCAGCTTGGACCAATACTTACTAGCCATTCGTAGCAATTACCTAATGACATTAGTCATTAGCATGCTGCCTGGTCTTGTTCTCCCAATGGGGACCTTACTTCAAGACTATTAGGGTCCACCTGACTCACACCTATAATTAATATAAGCCCTTTACACCCATTCCCCTCCCTTTAAAAGTTAGCAGTGACTCAAATTTGACACTCATCTTGATTTATGCCGACCCTCCAATAGATCATGGAAATTTGGCACCCATCTACTTTAATGGTCAGGATCTGTCCAGCTTTGAGTCTTAAAAGAGATTGAGTACCTCTCTTGATTCCCATCTAACTACTTTCATTAATACTGAAACCACATGGACCTTATTTACATATCCTATAAATCTTACAGGGGCATATACACAAAATTTCTAGTAGGATGTTCATAGATAATGCAGTCTATGTTGCATCAACCTCTTCTGACATCCTGTAGGAAAATCAATTCTGCCTGTCAGAATTGAAGACAGGCCCCGATTTTCCCTTGCAGAGTGTGAAAATTCCCACGAAGGAAGATCGCATGGATCAACACTACCAATGCGGCAATGTTCCCCCTAGAACGGAAGAATGGTCCCACATCTATGGAGTGTCATGAGTGAGTGGGAAAATATGGATAAAGCCAAAGACTAAGTTGAAAGTACGAAAATCTCACAGAAGGAAGAGTCATCTTCAATGTGCTCAACTCTAAGTTAAAAAGGTTAACAATGTACACAAGGAGACTGCAATTCAAATGCCAAGCGACAGACACCCGTTTAAACGATTTGCAAGAAAAATATCACTGTATCACTCATTTGTTTTGAACGATTTCATCAAAGAAAAGTCTCTGAAATTCCTATTTTGAATATCACACTATATCACTCTTTTTATTTATTTTTGTCATTTCTTTTTTTTTTTTTTTTCCTGGTGACCATGTTTGAATCTCCTTAGAATTTTTTTCTATCTTCTTCTCTTACCAGAATAATGCAGGCTGGTAGTCTGAACACTGAAGGGTTGAAAAGATCTTTTTAAATGATGTCTCTTGTGCTTTGTCTTCATGCCGTCGTTCAGTGCTTGAGAGCCCAAAAACCAACTCCAATCATCATATAACCTGCCTAATATTCTTAACAGAGGACATGAGAAACAGAGTAGTACTATTTCTCCTTCATACCCTGTCGTGGTTGTTGCTGAGTAGTGATACATGTCATGGTGGTGAAAGTGATATTCGATGCTTAGAAACACTGAAGCACCAACTTCAGGATCCTAACAATTACTTAGACTCATGGGCTTTTGACAACGAAACTGCTGCTGAAGGGTTCATCTGTAAATTCAACGGCATCGAGTGCTGGCACCCTGAAGAAAACAAGGTTATAAATATAAGCCTCATAAACATGGGCCTCCAAGGCCAATTCCCATCAGGTCTCAAAAACTGCACAAGCCTGACAGAATTGGATCTATCCAACAATGATCTATCTGGATCCCTCCCGGTAAACATCGATGAATTCATACCATTGGTTGTGAAACTCGACCTCTCTTCAAACAAGTTCTCTGGCAATCTTACAGCAACCCTTGGCAATATTACCTATCTGAATGTCCTTAATCTTCAACACAATCAGTTCAATGGTCAGATTCCGTGGCAAGTTGGACGGCTCGGTCGGCTAACTACATTTAACGTTGCAGACAACCCTTTGTCAGGGCAGATTCCTACTTTCACCAACAAAAGATTTGGGGCTGAAAATTTTGCAAATACTGGTCTCTGCGGGAAACCTCTGAAGGATTGTGTGGGACCTCCCAAAAAGTCTCATACTGGGGTCATCATCGGTGCAGCAGTAGGTGGAATAATTTTTGGAATCATAGTCTATACATTTGTTGTTATTGGGTTTATGTCTTTAATTCCAAGTTGAACGGATTGGATCATTAGGTGGGTCAGCCAATGATTAGGTTCAAGATCATGGGTGTTTTGGTATTTGTATGGGAGCTTTCTTGTGGGTTAAGAAAGCCTAAATTATATATATATATATATATATATATATATATAACACCATAGATTATGTTAGAGAGTAGAGGATGTGAGAGGTTACTCTCCAGCGGATGGTGGAAATTGTCAAAACACGTGGGACTGATTAAGGAAAGTCGAGTTTCATTTCCATTGATGTTGACGTACGTAATCTTGCCAAATCATGTAAATCTTTGTGTGTATGATTTTTCTCTCTTTCTTGTATGGCTTGTTTGATTCTTGATTATAGTGTTTTTCACGCTTCCACATTCATGCCCATAACAAATATTATCAGAGCCACAAAAGTTCTAATATTTGCTTTGCATAGAAGGATGAAGATCGGAAAGGAAACAAATGGGCGAAAGGGTACATGAAACCAAACACATCAAGGCATTCCGGATTAATTTATTAATTAAGGCGTAAAGATAAAAGTTGTTTTCCTTTTGCCTTTTCTTTTCTCGTTCTTCTTTTTCTCGTCCAAAATTTTGGCTATTGCCGGACCAGTCACACAAGGTTACTCGAAGGACCCGATCCTAAAAAAGACAAAGCAGGCCGCAGCTGTTGATGCTTTGTAGACCCATCTATCCTTATCCTGATGGGCACCAAGTAATTTTCCTTGAAGGAGCCAACATGTAAAAATGCATAAGAAATACTTTATAACTTTTAGGACCTACTTGTTAGCATTAGATTACATAAGAATTGAATACATAAGAATTCATGGTCAAATAAACTCTACTGAAGGATTATCAAAGAGCTGAGGTCTTCAACTGAATAAAATGTTAGGAATTTTATTTTCTTGGCTAATTCATGGGTTGGACAAAATTATGGGTTCATTTGAGTTGTATTTTTCTATTTCTTTTAGACTGGACTGTAGTTGAGTCGCCGGAAGACTTGGAGTGAAGATTGGAGAGTTTTGGAGCCAAGAATCCATATTCCAAGACATATATTTTCTATAACGAAGATGGAGTTCGCTAGAGCGAACCCGGGACAGAGAGTGGCATCGCTATAGCGAGCCTTGTATAAGTAGCATGCCCGGATTCAACTTCTATTATGAACCAGTGTACAATCTTGATTGGATTATTATTAGAAGTCTTTTGCACGTTTTTTAGGCTATTTAAAGGGTAGTGACTCTCTCAACCCTAAGTGACACACAAGAAGTTGTTCTCTCTTGTTCTAAGGTGAGAAAAACCTAAGAGAGATTCATTGTTATCTAGAGCTATCATTAAGAGAATGGGCAAAAGATTTGCTCTAGAAAATTTGTTGCTTCTACTTCTTTATAGAAGATTTGTACATCTTGGTTCTCAAGGTGCCATTGGGAGATCAAGCACGGGGAGCGGTGCACGGTGCGCGGCAAGTAGTCATGGCAGCAAGGAGTTGCTTAAGAACAACTACAGTCCTTAGGTCGATGTACTGATTGGAAAAAGTGAGTTATGAGTATATCTTGTAACCGTTAAATAGTTATGGTTTTTCTGAATCGTGGTTTTTCTCCCTGGATAGGGTTTCCACATTAAAATTGTGTTTGCCTACTTGTGGTGCGTGATTAATAGATCTCTTTGCTAATTTGCTTTCATTTTATTCCATTACATTGATTTTTGAGACTAGCATCCATTCTAGAGTAGAGTTTTCAATTGGTATCAAAGCGAGTTGCATTATTTTATTGTGTTAGTCCAAATATTGCTGAAACGGAAATCTATTGCAAAGGAACTTTAACCAATAAGCCACCTTTGTTGGATGGTACTGATTATTCTTATTGGAAAGCCAGGAGAGTTGCCTTTTTCTAAAGCATAGATCTCAAAGTTTGGAAATCTGCTATGAATGGTTATTCCTTGCCCACTATTATTGCTAATGGGGTAACTGGTTCCAAACTTGAGGAACAGTGGACTAAGGAAGGAGAATTGGCTCCTACTTGCAACTCTAGGGGTTTAAATGTTTATTTACAATTAAATTAGTATATCTAAGTTTCATAGAATTTATACTTGTACAACTGTAAAAAAAGCTTGTAATATTCTGTAGACTGTGGATGAAGGTTCTGACACTGTTAAACAATTGCACTTAAGAAGTTGTATATAGCCTTTTAAACCATTAAGATGGAAGATGGTGAGAGATTTACTGAGTTTAATGCAAAGCTAAATGCTATTGTATAAGAAAAAGTAAGAAAAATATTATTATTACACATACAAGCATAGATCTAGAGTTGGAACCATAGGTCCATGTTAGATACACACCCAAAATACTAGTTTCATACAAGAAACATAAATAAATAATGAAAAAGAATTCAGATTTTTAAAAAAAATTACATCAAAATCAAGAAAATCACATTATTTTAACCAAACAATAGTTGAAATATCATCTACAAACAACCCACACATGTAATCATCTATTCTACGTAATTTAATAATGTAAAACGTAAAAAATATATATTATTAATAATTATTTTTACAAGAAAAAGTAAGAAAAGTATTATTATTGCACATACATGCATAGATCTAGGGTTAGAACCATAGATCCATGTTATACACACCCAAAATAATAATTTCATACAAAAAATAAGTAAATAATGAAAAAAATTCAGATTTTTTAATTTTTTTTTTAAATAAAGACCCAAAAATACAAAAAAAAAAATGCGTTTTTAGAACAAATAATGGTCCTCCAAATCATCTTCAAGAAAGATCACCTTTTCTTTAGGCAAACCTATCCTTGAAAGCAGAATTGTCAAAAAGATTCTGAGATCTCTTCTAAAAAGGTTTGATGCAAAGGTTGTGGCTATAGAGGAGAATAAAATCTTGTATACTCTAAGAGTTGATAAGTTGGTTGGTAACCTACAGACTTTCAAAGCAAACCTTAGGTCTAATGGGAATTGAAAATCTAAAGGTGTTGCTTTGAAAGCTTCCAAGAAATCATTCAAGAAAACTACAAGTGATTCAGATTTATATTCTAAGGAGATTGACCTCCAAGTTGTTGTATATTTCATGAAGCAATTCATGCTTTTTATGAACGGGAAGAAAACTAATGGGAAAATCCCTAAAACAACTAGTAATAAGAAATCTTTTAAAAAGATTTAGTGCTACAAGTGTCAAGGATATTGACACGTTGCTAGTGACTGCAGTAACAGAAAATCTAAGAAGAATGCTTTGAAGACGACTTGGAAAGAAGATACTTCTAATGTTGATGATCAAAAACCCTGAGTCTGACAAGTTTGACACTAGCAAAGGGAAGTTCATTGCTTTTATGGCATCTACATGTTCTGCTACTCCACATGGTTCTTCTAATAAGGAGACTAATCATGATGATAATGAGTTAGAGGAAAAACTAGATTGGAAAACTGAATATGAAACTCTGTTCAAGAAGACCGAAAAGATGGTTAAGGTGAATGAGAAAGTGGCTATCAATTGGAAAGCGTCTGAGAACATAATTCATCCTTAAAAGCTGAACTTGTTGAAGCTCTTGCTAAGGTATGACAATTGGAGGATGAGAACAACAGAATGGCTGACAGGCTAAATGCAGAATCACAGAAGTGTGATATGCTTGATTATGATATCAAGACTTTAAAAGCAAAGAACGATGATCTGATGGAAGACTCAAGATGGTTCTATTTAAATTTGATACTGCTAAAGCTTCATTGAACATGATGAATACTGGATCGGAAAAGCATGATGACATCTTGTGCAGGCAAAAAGCAAAAAATGACAAGCATGGTATTGGCTACGCTAACGGAGAATCCACATCGAACGCTGAAGGTAAAAATTTCCTTGTTAAAAGTTCAATTGATACTCATCATGTTGTTAATATTGCAAACAGAGCTGCTGAAAAGAAGAATATATCACGTCCTGAACGTATTCCCACTTTCCATCACTATGGAGTTAAATAACACATTCGACTTCATTGCAATAAGCTGCGAAATTTGTCAAATCAAAAGCAATTGAAAAAATAGAAATTTGCGCTGAAGAAGAATACCAAATCTATTTGGGTCAAGAAAAATGACCTTCAATTACTAAAATATTTAAATATGCAAGTGTGCGTACCAAAGCTTTATCACCCTGATCTGCAATATCAAGCCCCCTCCCTAGTGCTTATTCGAAGATCGTATTGAAGGGGAGTCAAAATTGAGGGGAAGCTGCTAGATCCATATTGACAGTGTTTATCAATTATAAACAAAAATGGGGAGAAGAATGGAGCTAGGGGAGAGTTTGAAGAAAAGACAGTGCAAGATCTACATGTTCTGGAAAAAAATTTGTGCTGAAAATTCACTATCTTTTTTTATTTTTATTTTGGCATAGATCAAATTTGTATTTTCCTAGGGAGCTGTGTCCATGAATTGCCAAAGGGGTAAATTGTTAGAAATTTTATTATGTTGGCTAAATTATTGGTTAGACAAAACTTTGAGTCCATTGGAGTTGTATTTTTCTATTTCTTTTAGAATGAACTGTGGTTGAGTCGTCGGAAGATATAGAGCAAAGACTGGAGAGTTTTGGATCCAAGAAGCCAATTTTCAAAACAGATATTCGCTATAGCAAAGATGGAGTTCGCTATAAAGAACCCGGGACAGAGAATGGCCTCGCTATAGTGAGAACCCTGCTCGCTATAGCAAGCCTAGGATAAGCAGCCTGCATGGATTCAACTTATAATCTGAGTTAGTTTACAATTCTGATTGAATTATTATTAGAAGTCTCTTGTACGTTTTTTGTGCTATTTAAATGGGGACTCTCTCAACCCTAAGTGACACATAAGAAGTTGGTCTCTCTTGTTCTAAGGTGAGAAAACCCTAAGAGAGATTCATTTTTCTTTAAAGCTATCATTGAGAAAAGGGGCTGAAGATTTGCTCTAGAAGGCTTGTTGCTTCTACTTCTTTATAGAAGATTTGTGCATCTTGGTTCTCAAGGTGTTATTGGTGGATCAAGCATAGGGGGCGGTAAACGGCGAGTAGTCGTGACAGCGAGGAGTTGCCCAAAAACAACTACAGTCCTTAGCTCAACGTACTGACTGGGTAAAGAGGGCTGTGAGTATATCTTCTAACTGTTCACTAGTGATTGGTTTTTCTGATCATGTTTTTTCTTTCCGAATAGGGTTTCCACTTTAAAATTGATTATGCCTTGTTGTGGTGTGTGATTGGTAGATCTATTTGGTAGTTTTCTTTTATTTTATTCCGCTACATTGATTTTTGGAAATAGCATCCATTCTAGAGTAGATTTTTCATAATATCAGGTGAGGAGTGAGGGAAATATGGTAGCAATGTAAATAGGATCCTAACTCTCCTAGAATTTGAATTACTAAGTGATGAATGAGTATTCATTTCCCATCTTCCTTTTAAGCTATTTCAATAGAAAAAAAATGGTAGGTTACGTCATGATCATTTTTTAATATTCGCTTTTGTTCTTCATTTTTTACCACTTATGACATGAATTCTTATGTATTATATGCAAACAATCAAGCCCTTAGAGATAAATTATACATTTTTTTTCTATCTATAGAACCCACAAACAAAAAATATATTGAACTATTAAAAGTTGTAGTGAAGAAAGAAAAAGTAGCCCAGGAGGAAATAGACTGTTAAAGAAAACGAATTTGCAAATTATAAAGATAAAGAGCTGCCTTCAAGTAGTTTCCATCTAAAAAATGCAAGTGAGAGATGCATCATAATAACAAGATAATTAAAATGTTCCATGTCTAAGAGTTTGAGAAGTTGGTTCCAAAGATGCAGTTCTTCAATCTCATGAAGGCAATAAACACTTTCTAAACACAACATCATTGACTCAGGGAGAACAAGGACCGTATATAAAGCTGATCTTTCGAACGGTTCTCTGTTAGTAATAAAGAGATTTCCTGAATCTCATCATTCAGTAGACACTTCATATCTAAGATTACCGCACTGAAGACAATTAAGGCATTGTAACTTGGTTGCCCTTTTGGGTTTTTGCATTGCTCGAAGAGCAAATGTATGCCCAATGGAAGCTTGTATGATCAGTTGCATCATGTAAAGCCTGAAGTAGAAGTCATGGGCTAGGATAAGATTCTAAGAATCACTATTGAAGTGGCAAGAGGCACACTACCTCCACCGAAGGAAGAGGGCTCCTGCCTATAGCTCATGAAGGTAATACTCACTTACAGAAGTAGCTCTTGCTCACACAACAACCGAATAAGGGTCTCATTACTTGTTAGTCACGGAAGACCCCTGCCAGCTGCAGATATTTTGTATTGTAATAGTGGGACCACACCAGAAGGCACTATTCCCTAGGAAAAGGAGAGGAGGAGCAAGGAAGGAGAAAGAGATCGACAATCATCTATTGGAGAGTAAGGCAGAGACTCCCTTAGGAGCTCCCCTTTTTGTACAAGAGGGAGTCTTGACGATAACAAGCACTAGCATTGGGGAGTTATCAACAAGCTCAACGAGCTCTGATTTATCCAAACACACCCCCCCCCCCCCCCCTGCAACCTTAGTCTTCTAGTTTCCTAGTTCTTTTTGTAAAATGGGTGCCAGTGATTAGTTTCCAATCGACCGGGAGCTTACTGTTAGCCCAGAATCCCCACTTCATATATCATTGTATATACACCGGTTCATTTATTCATCAATGAAGATCTTACCTAGAAGTCCTTCCTCCAGGTCATGGATCGATGTAGGCATTGCCAAACCACGTAAATCTCATTGTCGTTTCCATTCCTGTGCTTTACTTTCCAAGCAATTTACATTCCAACATTTATCTCCTTTCATTTTATTTACAACAAGGATGATAAGAGGTGGGTCCACATTGGTTAGACAGTTGATATTTATTTCCAATGCATATATCTATATAATTGATGGAGGGGCCCACTTACAGTAATTGAAAAGTTTATGGTCTTCTTGTAAAATTCAGAGGACCATAGTACAATTGCATTTATATTGAGGAGTTGTTTTCAATTAACCGTGGGTCAGGAACTTATATGAGATGTGGGGTCCATATGCTTCAATTGGAGTCGGGTCCAAGGAATCTCTAATGATCCCCATGCTAGCCCTAAGTAAGAGAGTTATAATCAAACTAGAACTTATAAGAGAAAATGGAGTAGAACTCATAAGGAAAAAAGGAGTAAAACTCATAAGAAAAAAAAAAAAAAAAGGAGTAAGACTCATAAGAAAAGGAGGAGTAGAACTAGGGCTCGTAAGAGAATTAGGGCTCTTGGACAATTTAAGTCCAAGAGGGGTTGGACCAATACCATTAGTGGACGTCCAGGGTGCTCTCTCTCCTCCTCTCTCTTTTTTGCTATGTTTTCTCTACTTGAGTGCTTTGAAAAATTCTTCTCAATTGATCTTACCATTCTTTTTGAGAAGTTCTCTCCCATCGGTAATAACGTTGAAGACTGTAAGGTTTAGGAGATTGTGTCTGCAAAAGGATTTTGCATAATCAAATATCAAAGTCCTGATTTGAGCACAACAGAGCTCCTAAGGTATAGATCTGCACTTGTTTGTTTGTAGATCTAGTTTATATTTGTTTAGATTCGTCCTTTTTTTTTTTTTAATCAAGAATCTTAATACGTTAAAATTAGGATTTGAGATTTTGAGATGTATTCTATAGCCTTTCGGGTGTCTGATCCTTGCGTTAAGCATATCAAAGTTTTTGAAATCTAGTCTAGAAGCCCACCCACTTCCAACACTCTCAACTGATTAACCCCTCAAAAGAAAAGAGATGGTCAAGAAAAAAATATTAAACCAATTTCTCTTTGTATATGAAGAAAAATAAGATGTGTTCATTATTTACGTCCCACCATTCAATCTCCTAGTTTTTCATTGTTCCAGTTTCTTTACTTTTGTGTGATAACAAGATGAGCCCAAAGCAAAAGCCCCCACTTGTGGATACCCACACACTTGGACATCATTAATCTAATTTACACGTTATCAGTAAAAGAAAAGGAAAAAAAAATGACAGAGCATGAGGAGGAGATGTCATACATTTTGATGTGTTGGGAATATCGATAGGGATCTGGAGTCTGGACTCCCTGATTAAAGAATTGAATTTTGACCGTATAAAGTGAAATCCTTCAAAAGAAGCTATCCGCATCAAGTCAAGTCAAGAAAAAGATTGAGAATACTGATAACCCAAAAAAAAAAGAAAAAACTGCTGAAAGGAGACAGGTTAACAGAGTGGGGAGCCGGAGGAGTAGAAAAACACAAGTTACCGAATCCTCTTAGCGCCTGGTTGGGGGCTTTGCTAGTGGAGTTGAGTGGAGTAAATGTTATTTTGAATAAATAATAAAATATAAGTGGATTATGATTGTATTTTATTTTTAGTTCTTTGTAATGAAATTTTTTGACTTTTTTTTATTGAAAACTCTGTATTTTTTTGTTTTTTAGTGGAGAAATGATGTTACTTTTTGACTTTTTTTTTAAAAAAAATATGATGGAAAATTTGAGTTAAAGTATTTTGGTGGGGGTTTTTTTTTTTAATAGAAATTGGGGCTTTACCTTTCTTGACTCTAAGGGTAGAGTTGCCAAACATTCGCCCCAGTTGCCAAATAAATTGGGGCTTTTTAGGTTTACTCACTCTCTCCTTTTTAGGGTAGTGGAACCCCACATTCGCCCCATCTATTGAAAATCCCAACCATTAAAAATGATCATCTCTTCCTGCAATAGGATGTTCCTAAGTTTTAATCTAATAAGAGATGATCTCACCATAAGATTATGGTATGATTGATAATATGAATAATACATGTATTAATTACGTTATTAATCATATAATCAATCTTGTGGTAGGACAAACTTATATTGGAGTAAAATTTAAGCCAAATGCACTTATGTTGGGAATGTTTATTTTGGAATGCTTGGATTTTCAATAGTGAGCTCCACTGTAGATTTTCACCCTCGACCATGTCTTTACTCAAAAAGAGAACCCTTTGTCAAATCATTGGGCCGGCATCCTACGTAAGCAGTCCCACATATATGAAATGCACCGAGTGGGTTGGAAAATTTATTTGAAGCTAAGAGCAGTGTATAAATTAGAAGGCTTACAATGCAGAATGTGATTCTAATTCTGCTCACCAGAAAGACCAGTGCTCAATGCTGAATTAAAAGGCTCACCTTGCGCAAGAGGATTCTGTAAATCACATGCCATGCGGCAGAGAATCATGTAAACAATTTGCTTCCTCAAAAATCTTTCTAAGGTAGAAAAGAGATACAGGAAAGTCTTTTAATTTCTTTTTCATTTTTTTTAACCTTTTTTTCACTATGGTAAATACACAAATGCACAGACAGTACTAAAACAACTCAGCTCTGGTAAATACTCAAGCATCCTCTCCAACACAACCAAGGACCAATAGCTGGTTGTTTTTATGAAGAGGGAGATACCTAACCACTGCTCTAACAGTGGATTGGCGGAATTCTTCTTTCACATGTCACTTCTCTATTTATTTTTATCTTCATGGATGGTTCCCATGGGAGCAATTGTGTGGATAACCGTGTGGGGCCCACTCGTGTCTCCTATGACCCCTCCAATGCCTCTCACACAGTTCTTAATTTTTCTTTCCTATGCTGGTTGGCCGAGACTTTCCACAACATCTTCCAGCCTGGGGGTTCCACAGTTTGGGGAAGAGTGGTGATCTGCGTGAGATTTTTATTTCGATGGTTCAGATTTGAAGATGTTTGGTGATCCGTGTGCTCAGATTTTTAACAAATAGAAGGTGGTCGTACTCTAGAGTTGCATATTTACAATACTCTCGCGAGTCAATGGCTAAAAGGAATACCATTACCATCAAGAGATCTGAGTTATGACAATGTTTCGTAGAAATTTCATCACTAGCCAAATCAGATAAGAGACTGGAAAACGACATGGAGCACAAGACTCTGACCCAAGACTGAGACTCAAAAAATGGAATATTTACAATTGACAACCACCACTCTTTGTTAACATCTTTTAAATATGATGTAGAATCATTACAATGGGTATGTATGATCTATGCTGCTGATCAGAAATATTAACATTTTGAGCAGATCTAGCAGTCAGGAGTTATCCAAGTCCTGTTTTTTGCTCTTTTTTTTTTTTTTTTTTTTACTTTATCTAATATGATGGGGCATAGTGTCTGTTGCTCCAGAACTTGATATGATGGTTTTTTTGCGGATAAGGGCCCTGTTCAACTTTTTTTTTTTTTTTTTCAAGAAAATCTTCCTTAAAAGAGCTTCAAATTCCTAACGGCAAGTCTCTCTCTGCATGGACTATATCTCGACTTTTTATCCAATGCAGTTTCCTATAAGTTGCTTTGGGTAGCTCATTCCTTTTCATGTGGCCTACTTTCGTGGAAATGGCCAGTTTGACTTGAAAGCCAATCCATAGTAGTAAACTAGGGCGGACTTCCAATGTTTATGGGGCCCACTGACTTGAGGATGTGTGGATTAGATTAGCTATCAATCTTGCAAAAAAGGGTTAAGGAGAGACGTGTATTCATTTCAACCATTGAATTGCTGGGCTTACATAAAATGCCTTATAATAAGAGCTCATTTTTATCTTGGAAATTCTCTCCTACCTAAACTGATAGGTAAGCATAAGCAATAAAGCCGAGAAGAACTCAACGTTTAGATGCAGTAAAATCAGGTGTTTACCTTTATATTTCTCTTTTTATTAAAATAGACTAGCATATCAACCCGTGCTGAGCACGGATATGACTAATGTTTCAATCTAAATATTCATGCATTAAAAAAAATTCATAACTTTTAGAAAGAAAAAGAGATTATGAGTATATATTTATATAATCCAAATCCTAGTAGCGTAGAAATGAAATAGGAGAATCATAGTAGAAAGTGAATGAGAATTGAATTAGAAAGGGGGGTGAATATGATAGAAATAGAGCCTTTGCAAAAGAAGAAAGCAAAAGAAGAAGAAAAATAGAGAGCGGATAATTGATTTTGATAAAACAATAAAGTAGTTAATTGCATGAGATAGGAGTGGGGAGAAAACACGCAAGATTTTGAAAAAAAATAAGTAATGTAACTTCCGGTCGAAATTAAAACTGTCAGTCAAAATGGACAACGAATCCCTTCTCTTTAATATATTATAATAGGAATTGAATATATATAGTGGTTAAAAATGAATATTAAAGGTAAATTTTTAAAAATAAATATCAAATAATATAATATGCTATTTGATGTTTGGTTTTTGAAAATTCACCTTTTTAACCACACTATTTATTCAATTCCTATGATTAAAAAAAAAAAAAAAAGAACTCCCACAATCTTTTATTGCCTCTATTTTTGCCTCGGACCCTTGTAAGAACACTTGATTTATTGCGGTGTTGATTGGGGTAGATGATGCAGTCACGTGTTGCGTGATCTCCGGGGCGGTCAAAGGTCCAATCAGCAGACCCGTACCAGTCAATGGGAGACGCAGTCTGTTTGGTCCACAAATATGGCAGATATTTATGAGTGTTGACACATGGTCGTGGGTCCTGTTAGATCAGCGGCCTGGATCACTTGACCCCATTCCTTTCCATGTACGTGCGAGTCCCATCTCCTATGTCATAGTAGTCATGGGCCCAAGTCACAAAGCGTGTGGAATTCCGCAAGACTCACGGCAAAGTTAGTCTCAAAGGGGAACCGGGAAGACTGGTGTTCAAGTTAAATTGGTCACATTGCAGTGGTCAAGTTAAATGGGTCACATTGCACACCAGGCTTCTATACTTCAATCGCCATCTAATGTAAACTTACTGGTTTCTCAAAACCATTCCAGAAAAGAATTATACACAGGTGAGTCTCTGAAATTCTTCTTTCACATGTCACTTTTATGTTTATTTTCATCTTTTAGATTTTGTTTTTTAAGTGGGTCTGTTTGAATCTTCCTAGAATTCTTCTCTCTAATTTTTTAATGGAAAAGTGCAGGTTGTCAATCTTAAAGGGGTCACATGGGTTTTGTGGATTAGAAGGATCTTTAAAATGATGGCTATTGTGTTTCTTCTTTGAACCCTGTTCTTGTTCTTTGCTTGACACAGTGGTTGAACAGACTGACAGTGTGGAAAGTGTAATTCAGTGCCTGAGAAAAACCAAATAACCGAATGCAAAGATCCTTTATCCTTTCAAGTGTTGTTGCTTGAAATTGCAGGTAAGCTACTCAAGGATTTGTATTTTATTACATTCAGCTTTGGTTTTTCCAAGGTTTTGAAAAGGAGATGGGAGTAGTGCTGTATTTGATTTGTAGTATTCTTGGATTTTGAGGAAGGAGGGGCCTATAATTGAATTATGGCCATCATGGGAAGTAGAGTTCTTCTGTTTCTTCTTCACAACCTTTTCTGGCTGTTGCTGAGTAGTGATACATGTTATGGTGTGGAAAGTGACATTCAATGCTTAAAAACCCTGAGGACCCAACTTACGGATCTTAACAATTACTTAGACTCATGGGATTTTTCCAACAAAACTGCTGCTGAAGGGTTCATCTGTAAATTCAATGGCATCGAATGCTGGCACCCTGATGAAAGCAAGGTCCTAAATATACGCCTCTCAAACATGGGACTCCGAGGCCATTTCCCATTAAGTCTCAAAAACTGTTCTAGCATGACAGGATTGGATCTATCCAACAATGATCTATCTGGATCCCTCCCGGAACACATCGATCTTATCATACCATTTGTTGTGAAACTTGTCGGCTAACTACATTTAACGTTGCAGACAACCCTTTGTCAGGGCAGATTCCTACTTTACAACACGGCTCGAGTATTTTACCAGCCTAACGCAGCTCGGCCGATCCATCCCGAGATCGGCTCCTTGGGGAGCCCCGCTCCGACTGTCATCCACCCGAGACTTGGGGGTGCATTATGAAAGCGAGTACCGAGGTCCACCTCTGCAGTGGTTAACCGGGTTCGGCATCTTGTCAATCTACAATTAATAAGGGCATGTCCTGGCTCAGACGAACGGGATGGGCGCCGAATACGGAAGAAGCGTGGACTTCATTCCGCCATCACATCAGTAATCATGTGAAAGGTCAAGGTATGGCCTGACAGGACATAACCTCTACCTACTTCCATTTATGGGAAGAGTATGGCCCGATGGGACCGTACGTTTACCTACCTCCACTCAGGGAAGGTCTGAGGATACCTAACATATATAAGTGGGCACAGCACAGAACGAAAGGGGTAAGCAAAAAGTAAACTCCCATCCCTCCTCACTCCTGCTCCCTCTGTTTAGTAACAAGACTAACTTAGGCGTCGGAGTGCCTTCGGCCCTCCACGGCCAAGGCCTCTAACCTCTTTTTTCTTCTCAGGTCAAGAGGACACTCCCTCCAATTAAAGGCTATTCAGCAGCTCCCATCAAAGCAAGTCCGTGTTATTTTAGGCACTTACAATTGGCGCCGTCTGTGGGAAAGCTGATACAAAATGCCACCAAAAGCAAAAAAGACAGCCGAAACGCTGCGAGCCATACCAATGCCACGGTCGCCGGTACTACAAGAAGTATTAATCTCGCAGGGACCCATGGGGAGACAAGAAGCAGCGCTAGCATCCTTGCCGCTAGCACCACAGGAGCAATCTCCTCGACGGAGGAGGGCTGGGAAGGAACCCCTTCTAGTGGCTCCTCCCCAGCGAGGCAGTCAACCTCCCAAGCGTCCTCAGCGACGAACGTCTCTCCCCGGGCGGAGCAGCCAGCCTCCCAAGCGTCGCGACAACCTCCTGTCAGGCGAGGCCCAAGCGTCCTCAGCGACGAACGGCTCCTGTCAGGCGAGATAGTCAGACTACCCAGCATCCTCCACGACAACCATCTCCTCCTCGTCAAAGAACCTCAAACGGGCCCCGTCTTCCAAGGGAGCCTCTGAGGGACAAATCTCCAGCGGTCGTCAGATCTGGACGAGCCGAAGGAGATGACCCCAACTACGATCCGCGACTCGAGGAGATTAGAGCACAAGATGCCATCATCCAGGAAAAGGAAGAGCTGATTCGCCAACTTCAGCAGCAGCTGCGAGCGGCGAATCAGGCCCCACCTTCTGGTGTTCATTCGGTCGGGCAGGATCTGAGGCGGGCCCTTGACAGCAAAAAGCGTCATCACACCCATGAAGAAGGCTCTAGCAGTAGCCCGGGCGATACTCAAAAGAGGCCGAAGGCGCAGGATGAAGGTGGTGTGCCAGAATGGCTTGACCACCACATCAAGCAAACCATTCAGCAGAATATGGAGGTAGCTGGCCTCGCCCGCGACCGATCGAATGTCTACAGCTCCGGAGAGCTTGGCGTCTCCCCATTCTCATGGGAAATAAGAAATTTCCCCCTCCCCGAGAAGTTCAGCATCCCGAGATTCACCCTCTATGACGGGACCTCGGATCCCGCGGCCCACCTCAGGCACTTCACCCAGCGAATGTCGGTATGGGGCGACATTGGGCATTTGAACTGCAGGGTGTTCTCTTCTAGCCTGGGCGATCTCCCTCTCCGGTGGTTCTGTGCTCTCCCAGGAGGATCGATCTTGGGCTGGAGGCAACTCACGGGCTCCTTCCTGGAGAAGTTTCAGGCACATCGGGTCATTCCAAAGACCAACCAGGATCTGATGGCTATGAGAATGAGACGGGACGAGAATGTAACCCGATTCGCCAAAAGGTTCTGGACCATCTATAGCCAGATCGAAGACGCAAACGAGCAGCTGGCTGTGATGTGTTTTAAGGAGGCATTATTGCCAGGCACTGAGCTCCGAAGAGAGCTTGTTCGGTATCCTGTGGGCACCATGAAAGCACTCATGACCCGGGTGAACCAGTTCGTCGAACAGGAGGAGGACGAAACCAGGGCGCGAGAGAACTTCGGCCTCAAGCTCCAAGATGGGCGTTTCGAGGACCGGCCCCCCCAGAAAGATAAGAAGCCATTCCGAAAGGAGGAGAGGGGCCGTCAGACAACCCCAGCAAGTCCGATGGTAGCCCCACGCTCCACCTCGGAAGGCAGAATGAAGAACAGACCGCCATCGGATGCATACAGGGCGGTTAATACTATCTTCAAGGAACCCATCTACAGGATCCTCACCAAAATCAGGACGCAGCCATTCTTCTCACGGCCCCAGCCAATGAAAGGCGACCCCTCTACTCGGGATCCAAATAAATTTTGCTCGTATCACAGGCAGAAAGGACACATGACAGAGGACTGTGTGTCCCTTAAATCCTATCTTGAAGAGCTCGTTAAAGAGGGACGCCTCAAGGAATTTGTGAAGGAAGAGAACGGCCATGACAGCCGTTCCCGGCAGCACCAAGGTAATGAGGATAACGATGAGACCGCGGGAATCATAAACGTTATCCACCTGGCGCCCGCGGCGGCAGGGATCAACCAGGCACGTGCCGAAGCCAGGAGGGCTTCCCACAATAGGCAGGTGCTCACGGCCGAGCTGGAGCCGGCAACAAAAAAAGCTCGGGCTGACAAGCCCCGGATCTGGTTCTCGGACCATGACCTCCACGGAGTCCGCTCCCCTCACAATGATCCCTTGGTGCTCGCCCTGAAGCTCGAGAATTTCACGGTCAAGAGGGTACTCATAGATCCTGGCAGCTCGTCGGAAATCCTCTATTTCGACTGCTTTAGAAAACTGGGCCTCAAGGCAGAGGACTTGCAAGAATCCCGCACCCCTCTCGTGGGGTTCAGTTCAAAGCCAGTTTACCCTAAAGGGAAAGTTTCCCTGAGGATCCAAGTCGGGGGAGCCAGCAGACTAGCGGACTTTCTAGTGGTGGATGTGCCATCACCCTACAATGCAATTCTGGGAAGAAGTTGGCTGCACAGCATGGAAGCCGTGCCCTCCACCCATCACCAGAAGCTGAAATTTCCGCTGGAAGACGAGCACGGCAGGGTCGAGATAATCACAGTCAGAGGCGACCAAGAGATGGCCAAGCAATGCTTGATGGCCGTTGTCTCCGGAGAAAAGGAGCCCCAAGTACATATGGCCGAGCTGGAAGCAGAATCTGACTACGGCCGAACTCCCGAACAGAAGAGTACCGAGGACCTGGCCGAGGTCAGGATCGACCCACAAGACCCCGAGAGGTTTTTCCTACTCGGTAGCCAGCTTACCGAGTCCGAAAGGGGCGAACTCCTCGACTTTCTGTTGCTGAACAAGGGGGTCTTCGCCTGGACTCCATACGAGATGCCCGGCATCGACCCGGAAATCATTAGTCACAGGCTGAACGTGGACCCAAGACACAAACCAGTCGTCCAAAAGGCACGGCGGTCGGGTACCCAGCAAGCTGAAGCGGTGATGGAAGAAGTCGACAAACTCCTGGAGGCAGGAGCGATACGGGAAGTCCACTACCCCGAGTGGCTCGCCAACACTGTAGTGGTCAAAAAAGAAGAGCGGGAAGTGGAGGGTCTGCGTTGATTTCACCGATCTCAACAGATCTTGTCCCAAAGACAGTTTTCCACTCCCCAAGATCGACCAGCTGATCGATGCCACCGCAGGACATGATAGAATGAGCTTCCTCGATGCTTATCGGGGGTACCACCAGATCCCGATGTACGGCCCCGACGAAGAAAAAACAGCATTTATAACACCCAGAGGCATCTACTGCTACAAGGTGATGCCTTTCGGGTTAAAAAATGCAGGAGCAACTTACCAGCGGCTGGTCACAAAAATGTTCCAAGCCCACCTCGGCAGGACCGTGGAAGTGTATGTTGACGACATGGTCGTCAAGTCTAAAAAGTCGGAAGACCACCTAGCCGACCTCCGACAAGTTTTCGAGATCCTGAAGGCATTCGGACTGAAACTAAATGCGTCGAAATGCGCATTCGGGGTCGGCTCTGGCAAATTCTTGGGGAGTTTGGTCACCAGACGAGGAATCGAGGCTGACCCAGAACAGATCTCGGCAATACAAGCAATCCAGAGCCCGGCCTCGACAAAGCAGGTGCAGAAGCTCACCGGGATGGCAGCCGCGCTTAACCGCTTCATAAGCCGCGCCTCGGACAAATGTCTCCCTTTCTTCCGGCTCTTGAAAAAAAGTTCAAGATTTCAGTGGACCCCGGAGTGCGACCAGGCTCTTCAGAGACTCAAGGAATATTTGTCCTCAGCCCCCATATTGTCAACACCACTGCAGGGTGAAGTACTCTACTTGTACCTAGCGGTATCGGACCATGCCGTGAGCTCGGTACTCATAAGAGAAGAAGACGGACACCAGAAGCCGATCTATTATACGAGCAAAACCCTGCTTGACCCCGAAACCAGATACCTGCCGTTGGAAAAGCTCGCGCTGGCCCTCATCAGCGCCTCTCGCAAGCTCTCCCACTACTTCCAGACGTATACCATAGTGGTTGTTACGGAGCACCCACTTAAGTCCCTTTTCAGGAAGGCAGATTTCTCTGGGAGAATTTCAAAATGGGCCGTCGAACTGGGACAGTATGATATACGCTATCAGCCCAGGACGGCAATCAAGGCTCAAGTCTTGGCGGACTTTCTTGTTGAATTCACTTCCCCGAGTTCGGCACCGACCACCTCGACTACCGAACTGGGCGGCAATATTGGGGATAATGTCGCAGGCAGAGATGAGACCACCGAAGATGATGTCGCAGGCAGAGATGAGACCACCGAAGCCGAAAATCAATCCTGGAAGCAATTCCTTGGCACGGCATGGAAAGTCTTCGTAGACGGATCATCGACGACGAGAAGGTCCGGCATCGGCATAGTGCTCCAGTCCCCAGAGGGTCTCGTCATCGAACAGGCGTTGACGCTTGGCTTTAAAGCATCCAATAACGAAGCTGAATATGAAGCGCTAATCACAGGATTAGACAGTGCCAGGGCCTTAGGGGCGAAACAGCTGGCGGTTTTCAGCGATTCCCAGCTGGTAACAAGCCAACTCAACGGGGATTACCGAGCTCGCGATGAAAGGATGGCCGCCTACGTGTCCCGCGCAAAGCAATCACTCTCTCATTTCCAAAAAGTTGAAGTCAGACAGATTGGCAGGGAATCAAACTCTCATGCAGACGCCCTCGCCAGTCTGGCCTCGGCTGTTGAAGCTGGCCGAAAGAGAACAGTTGATGTGGGAACGCTGGAATCACCCAGCATAGAGCTCGCTCCAGTTCGGCTTATCCTATATGCCGATCTCGGTCCCAGTTGGATGGACCCAATAATGGCGTATCTCAAGAACGACCAGCTTCCCGAAGACAAGAGCGAAGCCCACAAGATCAGACTGAAAGCAACTCGGTTTTGGATATCTCCAGAAGGCAAGCTGTATAGAAAATCCTTCACAGGGCCGTATCTCCTGTGTGTGCACCCAAGCAAGATCGAGGATTTCCTGTATGAAATACATGAAGGCATTTGTGGAAGCCACATCGGAGGCCGGTCGCTGGCTTACCGGGCCATCAGCCAGGGCTACTGGTGGCCCTATATGCAGAAGGATGCGCAACTCTACGCCAGAAAGTGCGAGAAGTGTCAGAAGTTCTCACACTCTCTCCATCAACCGGCCCAGGACCTAAGCCCACTTTCAAGCCCGTGGCCCTTCGCTCAATGGGGGCTCGACATCGTTGGACCTCTACACCGAGCCCCAGGAAATAAAAGGTGGCTAATAACAGCTACGGATTATTTCACGAAGTGGATAGAGGCAGAACCATTGACCTCCATTACTGAGCAGGACACGAGAAATTTCGTCTGGAAGAACATTGTAACAAGATTTGGGATCCCCCGGACTCTGATCTCGGACAACGGAACTCAATTCGATTCAAAATTCTTCAGGAACTTCTGCCAGGAGCTCGGCATCAGGAACCATTATTCATCCCCAGCATACCCACAAAGCAATGGCCAGGCCGAAATCTCAAACAAGGTGGTTCTCGACGGTCTCAAGAAGAGGCTTGACAGAGCTAAGGGGAGATGGGTGCAGGAGCTTCCGAGCGTTCTTTGGGCATACCGAACGACGCCAAGACGATCCACCTCGGCAACGCCCTTTTCCTTGGCCTACGGAATGGAAGCTGTAATACCTCTTGAAGTTGGCCTTCCCACTCTGCGATCGGAACTTTTCAACCAAGAGGAAAACAACGTGAATCTGGCTAGAGAGCTCGATCTAGCAGAAGAAAGGAGAGAAACCGCAGCGATCCGCCTAGCCTCCTATCAACGGCAGCTGGCCAGAGGGTACAACCAGAAGGTCAGGGAAAGGAAGTTCTCCATCGGAGAATTGGTCCTGAAAAAAATGCTGACTGCGGACAAAAATCCAAGTGAAGGCAAGCTGGGAGCAAACTGGCAGGGACCATTCAAAATTGTATCTATGGCAGGGCAGTCTGCTTACAGACTCGAAGACATGAACGGCAAAGGACTGCCGCGGCCCTGGAATGCTGTGCACCTTAAGAAATATTACTTTTGAAATTGTTTTCGTTTCAGGCAATAAAAATGATGAACTTATAGCTCTGATATGTCCCCTGTTTCTCCCTCGCTCCTTCAGCCCGGTTATGGAACCAGTCTCCTTCAGCTCGGTTAACGGAACCAGCTGCCTAGACTCGGTTATGGAACCAGTCTCCTTCAGCTCGGTTAACGGAACCAGCTGCCTAGACTCGGTTATGGAACCAGTCTCCTTCAGCTCGGTTAACGGAACCAGCTGCCTAGACTCGGTTATGGAACCAGTCTCCTTCAGCTCGGTTAACGGAACCAGCTGCCTAGACTCGGTTATGGAACCAGTCTCCTTCAGCTCGGTTAACGGAACCAGCTGCCTAGACTCGGTTATGGTTAACGGAAAACCACTCCTTCAGCTCGGTTAACGGAACCAGCTGCTGCCTAGACTCAGTTATAACGGACCAGCTGCCTAGACTCAGTTATGGGACCACTCCTTCAGCTCGGTTAACAAAACTAGCTGCCCAGACCCGGTTATGGAACCGGTCCTCTTTTAGCCCGGTTAATGAAACCAGCTACCCAAACTCGGATGTGAAACAGGCCTTCCCCAGCCCGGTTGACGGTACCTACAGCCCAAGCTTGGTTCCTAAACCAGCCTGGCTTTTCGACCATCCATTTCTCGGCTTAAACCACGAAATCGAAAGGCCTATTCATGACAATTCCTACCTGGTCCCCGACGTATGGATTCATGATTCAAAAAAAAACATACAGCTCTTAAAAAATTCACTAAGATATCTCCAGAAATGCAAAAAGATGCAGCGAACACGAGACGCGGGATGTGTGCGAAAATACATATTTCATTAGAAAAAGCTATACAGATTCATTCTTAACAAAATAGAAATATACAACGAATGAGTCAAGCCTTCTCGGGAGGAACTGCATGAGGAGAAGCTTCAGGGACAATCGCGGCAACTGGCACCTCAAGGGGAGCCTCGGATGCTGGAGCCACTGCTGGAGATTGGGGAGGAACCAGACTTTCCTCGGCGGCCAGGGGTTCAAGCTTGGGCAGGTCGTGGTATATGGGGTCGTCCTCAGGAACGCCCATCTTCTTTAGCAAAGCCTTACACCCAAGCTCGAATAGGCGCGGGCCCAAAACTTCAAGCTGTGCCTCGTAATCTTTAGTGGCCGCCCCCACCCCTTCATTAAAGGCAGCATCAACCTCTGTTTGGGTCATTGCCTCAACACTGGCTTTCTCCTTAACAAGAACATCGAATTCGGCTGCCCTTTTCTCCAGTTCGGCATCCTTCTTTCCAACTTCGGCCTTCGCCTCAGCCAGCTCGGCCTCGAGCTGGATCGCCCTCTTCGCCTTGACCTCTGCCGCCGCTTTCGAAATTGCACTCTCTTCCTTGGCTTTGCAGACCTCGTTCACGGCGGCTTCAAGGTCTTTGGCGAGACTGAAGTTCTTCTCCTCCTCCTCCTTCAGGCCCTTACGAGCACCCTCGAGGGACTCGGAGATCTTTTTCTTCTCGGCCTCTAGCTTCTCGATCCGGGTGTCCCGGTACTGGACTCTGTCCATCAACACCTTCGCCCGTTGAATGATCTGCAGACGACAAGGGTCAGGTACCGAGAAAGTCTCATAAGAAACAAAAAGTTTCGGAAACTCACCGAGAAACCTGACTGGATGATGCCGACCGCCAGCGCCCCATCCTCCATTCGCTGCAGCTTCTCTATGTCCTGTGGAAGAGCGCAGGCTGCTGCGAATGTAGCTGCGACGGAGGGGTTCCCATGAAGGCGATCGTCCACGGTTATCGGTCTCCCCGGCCCAAGCAGCAGGGAAGGCCTCCATATTGCCGGACCTTCTCGGGGGGCGGCCAAGCTAACCCCGGAGGCCTGCTCCGTCCCTCTCCCCGAGGATTTCTCCGCAGAACCCTCGGTGCGAGGACGCTTCTCCAGGGCCCCCTCTCTCTCTTCCCCTGCGGGACGCTCCCGACGGGATGAACTCGGCTTCTCTGGCCTCGATCCCTTTTCGACCCTCCTCTGGATCTCCGCGGGGCGCTCTTGGACGGAGGAACTGGAAGCAGGGGGAGCGCCAGCGGAACTTTGGCCCACGGGGGCCTGCTGTTTGCCCATGGCAGGGGGGATTGGGGCAGCAGCTTCCCTCCCAAAAAATTTACCTCCCAGATCTTTTGTGGACAGAGGAGGACGTCGAGGAGGCATTCTTCTTTCCTCGGGGCTCGAGGAGGAATAAGAATCAACGATCACTTGAAGATCGGTCTCCGGTTCGGCTCGGGATGTAGTGGCCTCGGCTCCCGAACTCCTCCGGCCCTCGAGATCAAGAGATGCAGCGTCACCTGCGGATTTCCTCTTGATGTAGGTCTTGTACCTCGGTTCGTAGCCAAGGAGTGACAAGCGCGGCGCGCGAATTGTGGCCCTTGTAGCCTCGCACAGCCCTTTGCCAATCGCTATTTGGTCTCCAGCCGGAATTAACGGCCTCGCTCTTCCTTTGGCCGACCTCTGCGCAAACGAAAACGCAAAGGGTTTAATCCAACATGAAAGAAGAATGGAAGAAACAAGGGCATAAAGGAGTTCGGTGCATTACTTGGAGGAATCCCGAAGTGACGGGGTATCTTGTACCGCTTCTCTACCACGGTCTCCTCCTCCCCGAACTCCCAATTACCTGATACGAACAGGCGGTCGTTCCCAGCATGACGACCTGAATCCTCCAGTTCGGTAACAAATTGTTCCCTTCCTGGCCTCCCCCGGAGGTAAAAACAGGTGCCATCCCCCGCCGACTTGCACACGTCATATGCGTCCTCTATGTCGTGGACACCAAGGTTAATCCCCAAAATCCTATTGAGTTCTACAGCCCCCATTATTATCTTGTAACCGTTCGGCATCAACTGACATGGGCTGAGGTGCCATGTTGATAAGCACGCCCTCAACAATGGATGGACTGGAAACCTGACCCCTCCCTCGACTATAGCCACTAAAGGGAAAGGCATCCACCCGTCGGAAAACACGAAACCGTCGAACATGTCGTCGGGGTCGTCTATCCTAGTGCTGACGTTTGCAGGGATGCGATACATCTCCCTGAAACTCTCCATGGCCTCAGGTGTGTCCACCCAATGCCTATAGACTCCCATCCTTCTAAAAAGGGAAAACCCTAGATTGAAAAAACCTAATGGGCCGGGATACAAAGGAAGTAAAAGGGAAGGGGAACTCACAAAAGGCTTGCGCTGAACGGGAAAGGCCGAAGACTGGATTCGCTGCAAAGGCTTCCTTCAGATATTCTTCAGATCGCTCAGAGTCGAAGAAAATGCATAAGCAGAGGAAGTAAAAGGGAAGGCCTCCCCTACTTATAAAGCGAAAAGCCGCCTTCTCCGTTATCGAGGGCAGGAGCCGCCGCCTCGAGCGATGTGCACGCTGCCACCGAAACGATTGAAGGAACCATCACACAATGACGCGTGTCACCAACAGCTGTCTTCCCTCGGGAAGCGAAAAGCCGCCCCCGTCGATCCCCTCGGGAGACGAAGTGGAGAGGACGCATTAATCAACTGTCTTTGGCAGACAGGCCGGCAGCAACCTTAATTGCTCCATCAAACTACTCGAATGAGATCTTGAAAATGACACCTACCGAGACTAAAAAGCTCTTGGTCCCGAGGACAAATGCCGAGACCCAGAGCTTGGGGGGCAATTGTGTGGGGGTATTTTACCAGCTCGAGACCTAACACAGCTCGGCAGATCCATCCCGAGATCGGCTCCTTGGGGAGCCCCGCTCCGACTGTCATCCACCCGAGACTTGGGGGTGCATTATGAAACGAGTACCGAGGTCCACCTCTGCAGTGGTTAACCGGGTTCGGCATCTTGTCAATCTACAATTAATAAGGGCATGTCCTGGCTCAGACGAACGGGATGGGCGCCGAATACGGAAGAAGCGTGGACTTCATTCCGCCATCACATCAGTAATCATGTGAAAGGTCAAGGTATGGCCTGACAGGACATAACCTCTACCTACTTCCATTTATGGGAAGAGTATGGCCCGATGGGACCGTACGTTTACCTACCTCCACTCAGGGAAGGTCTGAGGATACCTAACATATATAAGTGGGCACAGCACAGAACGAAAGGGGTAAGCAAAAAGTAAACTCCCATCCCTCCTCACTCCTGCTCCCTCTGTTTAGTAACAAGACTAACTTAGGCGTCGGAGTGCCTTCGGCCCTCCACGGCCAAGGCCTCTAACCTCTTTTTTCTTCTCAGGTCAAGAGGACACTCCCTCCAATTAAAGGCTATTCAGCAGCTCCCATCAAAGCAAGTCCGTGTTATTTTAGGCACTTACAGGTTATATATATGTAATTACTTACTTTAGACGTGACTCAGATCTCAGGTTAGATCAATATAATAAGGATGACAAAATTTGACCTGACCCACAAACATATATAGGAAAGATGAGTGCATGTATTACAAAAGGGATCTACAATGTACAAAAGAATTAGCGAGGGGTAGCTCCACTCCACTTGCGCTCCCTGAGTGAGAGACACAACCAAGAAAGAGCTAATCCAAAGAGTCGAGCAAAACTAACAAAAATGACAAAAGTTCGATCCACAAGCCGGGCCAGCTAAAAAAGAAAAGCCCACAAGTTGGGCAATTGAAAGAAGAAACCAACAAGATCTCAAAGCAAGGAAATAGAACAACCACCACACTAAGCAGAAAAACAACCGAAACCCAACAACAAACAAATTTCACAGGAAAGGAATGTGTTAAAGCACCCAATTAGGATCTGAATACTTTGTTTGATTGGTGGAGGTCGAATTCATATCCAGGAAAAAGCTCAAATCAAATGACTTCTTATTCAATAGGAAAAGCTCAGATGCACCAAGTGCTCTATTTCTTGCTATAGGATGATCCTTCAACCCGAAAGTGCCAAGGACCCTGAGAAATCTCAAGTTCCTTTTGTGTTCCATGGGTTTGGGGAGTGGGATCTGATGCATGCTGTTTACCAATGCATCGTTTGATGCCTCCTTGGGCCAGTCGGCTTTTGGTTTTACAATGTATTTTAGGGGTGTGTTTATGGTTTCAGGGTTCATCCAAAGGACTATGGGACCTCTCAGCTACGGAGGTTGAAGTGTGGTCGGCTCTCTTTGCGCTAGACTTGATTAGAGGATGTGGTCATCATAGGATTATTTTATGCATGGATGCTTTTGAAGTGGTCAATACTTTTGAAAACAGGTCTGGTATGGGTTGGGATCCAAATAGTGAACCCCACCTGCTATGCTAATCCGACCCGACCCATTTGCCACCCCTACTTGATTCCTAGGCTTTCAATAACGCTAACCATCCGTTAAACTGCTAAATAGTTGTGGTAGAGGCATTTCACTTTCTATAGATGACAGGAGAATGATCCTGGTATCCTACAATAGACCCACATTATATATTGTACCACTCATCCATTGTAGCCACACCCCAAACTATTCATGATTTTTCTAGAGTGACTCTAGTGCAAAACAAGTTTTGATTTGGCTTGGGTTAACTCAGCTAAGACTTTATTTTCTATAGTAAATACTCACACATCAGCAGAATTCACCTCAAGTCCCTCACGATCAGAGCTACAACAAAAAAAAAAATGATCCCTAACTATTTTGGAGAAGGGAGGTGCAAAACATGGGAGCCGAGATTTTGTTTTTCTACAGAAGGCATTTTCCATGGATCCCAATCCCAACCATAGAACCGGCTGCTCATTCACAAGGGCTGTTGGATAGAAATGCCTCCTTAATAGATCACAATCTTGCCTAGTGCAGTTCCGGTTATGATTTTGTGCAGGAAAATTGTCCAAACAGACATCACTTCATTGTAATTTACATTTTAGGGTGCGCCCACCTTATTAAATTCAAATGTAAAAATCTGGCTGGGAAGCAAGTTGTTGATCCCACCTAGGTTCATCAGTCGTTCACGGAGTAAGAAGGATTTGGAGGTCTAATTTCTAATCAATGTTAGGATCACCACATGAGTAAGACCATTTATTTACTCAGTTGTATGGTTGTAAACGGTTGGTTCCGGTCCAAGTCCACCACTGGAATCGTTAAGGAGAAGGTGGAACTGGATCTGGACCCGGAACCGTTTCGGAACCGGTTTCTTAGCTCTGGAACCGGAACTAGAGTCATATATGGTCCGGGTCTAGATCCAGGTCCAGGTCTATGTAGAGAATGATATTTAAAAAAAAAAAAAAACATGATTTTTAGGAGATATTTTCAAAAATTGTATGTTGTGTCTCAGGTTCTTGGATCCGAACCAAGGTGGAATCAGACCCAAACCCATTTACTTATCAGGACTCAAATAAAGGCCCAAACCCAATGATCAGAGAATCAAGGACGCATTTACATTCCTACTCAATCGCCTTTTGTTTAAGGCACTAAGTTTAATGGCTTTTATATATAAAATACAATAAGCTTTCGGGGCCCATAAACTAATCCTCGTGAGGATAATAATGTGACCATGTGGGACCCACATCTACTTAATTGTGAGAGCCTTCAAACAATTCCCCATAATGAAACAAACCAGGTGGGACCAGGATTTAGCTCCACCAACTTTAAAAGTTGCGGTCTGCTTAGCATCTACAATTTTCCTCCACCATAGCCTTTTAGGTTTTATTAACCATTAGGTCCAACGTCTAAAAGTGCTACTTTGTCCATTATAGAAATTATAAAAAAGGTATTTTTGCCTCCTCTTCAATTCTTTGATGTCAAGAATGGCGAATTAGCTAGTGATAACGCATATCACTTTACACCTTATTATCCAGGGGTCGATATCCATGCATGCCACTTTTTTTTTCTCTTAGCTCACCTGATGTCTCCATTACTTTGCCTGAGATCTCCTTCCCTCACTTGGATGCTTCTCCCACTATCGTGGGTTCTTAATGGATCCCAGCCAACCGAAAAAATAAAAAAAAAAGAAAAAATTCTCTATGGTCTATTTTGTCCCGTAGACTAGATAAATCAGTGGACATTCATGCTCACAAATCATCAGTTAATGAAATTGCTTCATTTAATAGGAAAAATTATTTATTTAATTTTTTTGGCTAGAGACTTAAGAGTCTTGCACCTCTTGCACTACAGACCACCCCCCCCTACAATTTCAAAAACTCCCTATATATTAGAAACTTTTATTATTTTTTGAACATAATGGTCCCCAAGACAATTCTCTTGGTCCCGCCCCTGATAATGACCCTTTTCATTTCGATACAATCACTATGCAGATCCCTCAAAAACCTGTACCCGAAGCAACTTCAATAGGGTGGAGGGCTTCTTCTATGACCTAGGTCTTACACAGTCGAAATCAGAAGACTTTTTCTTTGTTGGGATTTTGGAGGATATGGCATTTAACCTAACTGTCCCTTTGGCAGAGGGTTAGTGAAACAGTAACTCTAATCTCAGTTACATGTAGGTGAGCAAACGGCTACACGTTCCTGAGAAAAATACACATCCCGGTCATTTTTGTCAAAAACAGGGGAACTCAGCCCATTGATCTGGCTAACAGTAGATAAGCTGACTTCCACTTAGTTGGTGCCTCATTGTTAATTGCCACCTGGTCCAGTATGTAAGTTTTCTTTGTGTGTGTGTTTTGTTTTTCTTTTTACTTTCGCTTTTCAAATTAGGTACGTGCCAATGTATCAAAAATATAAAGAGCGAAAGATTTCATTACCTACATAAAAGAGTTTCTCTATGACATTTTGGATGAAGGGCAAATCCGGGGATTGATCCCTTTGCAGTAGGTGGATGAGACATGAGGTTTTCAACTGAGAAGTTCCTCTCGAGTTTCTCTAAGACGTTGATTTTAAATAAAGCTCTTTGATTTCTAAACCAATGGACAAAGAAATCTATATTATGGACACAGAACCTAGCCCTTGGCTTTGTGCAAAATCTATGTTATGGACAAAGAACCTAGCCCTTAGCTTTGTGCAAAACCTATGTTTGAGCTTTGACTGGGTTCGGAATAGTCATTTACACTAGAAATCATCCAGTGCCAAACACTATAGCCTCATTCCTCATCCCGAAGACTTGATATCATACAACAAATCTACCTTTTGAAGTCTGAAGTGGGTGATCTAATGAATGAGAACTACCTGAAAGCGTTAGGTCCTTGGTGCAAACCCAGGGGCGGCCATGGGGACAGCCCACATAGGCGGCCGGCTGGGCCCCAAAATTTGGCCCCAAAATGGGGGCCCCCAATCAGGGGCACTAGTGGGGTCAATTGACCCCACTGAGATGTGAAATAATATTAATTTTTTTTTATCCCACTCAATTTAAAAATTTGACCTCACTGACAGTGGGCCACTGTAGCACTTGGTTAATTTTGAAAAAACAAAATTCAATGTTTAGAAGACTAGTAGTTATTCAGTAGTGCTTAGTTTTTGTAATTGAATTTTGGTGTTAATTGGTTAATATGAAACACAATTCTCATTCGGTAAAACTAGGTAAGGAGTTTAGACTTAATTTTCGATCAAATAATAAAAAAAAATGTCTTTTATTTTTTTTATCATTTATCGGTGGGTATACGGGTAGGGGCCACACTTTAGGAACTCGCTTAGGGCCCCCGAAAACTCAGGGCCGCCCCTGTGCAAACCACGTATGCACTCATAGCGGAGTGATGTTCGAATGCTTTCCTAAAACAACCAACAAACCAATGAACCATAAAACCATTATTGTGCCGTTTCCCATCACTAATTGATTTTGGAATAAGTGGTAGCTCAATGGGTTAGATCCTACAAATGGTATTAAAGCCTGGTAAGATTGGGGGTTCGAATCTCCTCTCGAGTGGTACCAGTGAGGGTGGGGATTGTTAGATCCCCTCATGTGCACCCGTGGTCTTATTTGTAGGTATGCCCTAGTAAATCTATTATTATTTACAGTAGCCAAACCACTGCAAGCTCAATTGAAAGACACCTCAGTATCATTGCACAACAAGAGACAGACTCTATGTTTAAGTGCCACTTCTGGATCAGTGATCCACCTTTTTTTCCATTTAACATATTTTAAAATAATCAATAGCTCAGTAGTAAACCATCTTCCTCTTCATATATCACCCACTTCTGTTGAAATGATGAGGAACTTGTCTTCTCTGTGTTCATATCGGCTCGGGTGAAAAAACGAAAAAGTATATTAGATGCAGGCCAAATTGATTTCTAGACCATGTTAGCATGATTTACCTTTTTTTGCTGAAAAGGGGAAATAGTAGTATGCATCGGTAGATTTGACCATTGAGAATTTGAGATATCTTTTCTATGGTGGTACGAAGCATGATTCTCAAGCCCCACACAGAAAGTTCTGAGCTAAAAGGTTCTTATCACAATGGTCATTATCATCATGATCACTGTCATTAATTTAAAATTAATTACGCGATTTGGTTGATGGGTACTATAAAGTGAGCGATATAATTTTCTAGAAGTTCTTGTTTTCAAACAATCAAAAGATCCATCTAGTTAGGATTGAAAATGTGGATGCTCTAGAAACAAATGAAAGAGATGATAAGGTTAAAAATAAAGGACAATTGCAAAGGGTGACCAAGCACATGTGTCGGCACAAAACCATGTCAAAGATCGCAGTTGGAAAGGGTTGATGAGATGAGAAACAAATAGTCTTAGTGTTAGGTGTCTAAGTTAACCACTCCTTTAAGTAAATGTAATGTGGAAGCTTGGTATGAAAAACTTAACTGCTTCAGCCCTATCAGGTGCCCTTTCTCTGTAGTAAGAATGTTCCAAGTACGTTTCTATGCATCACACTCTTTTTAGGTTTTAATCTTTCCAAATCACCCTAGAGATTAAAAAAAAGGAGTAAATTGAAGGCTTTTTTTTTTATTAGATTTATAATTGTTACACCATTGCTTGATTAGTGGCCCTAATCATACCAGGTATGAGTCCATTTGGGTTTTAAATACTTTTAATTTAAAAGAAATATCAAGTATTTTAAGAAGAAAAACTATTATAATATGTTTCACTAGTGGATAATGCTCTCCAAAGAGACTCTATGGGGCCCACTTGGGCTCACTTCTAATCAGTGTAACTCCTTTGTTACCGTCATCCTATCCTATGATCCAGCAGCATGACCAATTTTATATTATTGAATCTTCGCTCATTGTTGGATTGAACTTAAAAAATATCTATGGTTAATATGTTATTAAAATTAAATTTTAATATAATTATTTAACTTTTTTGTGAAGTTTCTTTATAGAAAGAAATAATAATAATAATAATAATAATAATAATAATAATAATAAGCTTTCTTTTGAAGTCGGTAGGTGGGAAGACTGAACCCCTCGTGCCATGACCATTAAGTGGCACGCAACTGCACCATGTACGAAGGTAATTTTGTGGTACCGTACAATACATGACGACACTACAATGCAGCACGAGGCTAGAAATGCTGATGGTTTTTTGTTGAAGAAAAAGAACCATAAGCAAATCACAAAGGCTTATGAATATTGTAGTATTGCCACATTATATAATGTGATATAAGTCAATGAATGAGCTGCATTCCATATTTACCACCCTTTCATTAAATGAACGCATGCTAGTCCTTTTCAGGAAGATTTTCTTCGGGGGTGTTCATGGACAGGGCCAACGCAACAGGCTTTATTCGGGCCTGAATATATAAACTAGGACTATTTAATATACGGGCCCGGCTTAAATTAAGTGATAGAAAGTACAAAGCCCAGCCTAGCCAGAATAAGGAGAGCTTGTAAGTTAGTGATAACATTTCAAACATTGGCTCGAAAGCCCATGCGACTTATAGAAAACCCGATTTGGCCCTGCTTGGCCTAGCCTGATTGACTTCTGGTGGGCTTGGGCCTAACCTTTATGGCAGTGTCGGGTTTGGATAGGATATGAGCCTTTGTTTCTAAAGTTGGGCTAGGCTAGGAGACCCTTGCTTGTACAACGTATGTTGTGCTTTTGCAGCTCTACTCATTAGGTTCACTTGATGCATTTTTATTATTGGGCCAGATATAGAGAGAAAGGTCCTTTTACAGATAAGGGTCATGCACAAAATTAGCTAATTCATTAGATTAATCTAGCCCTTTATTTAATAACGTTAAAGTTAATGGTCTTTCAATAGTCTTTTTACCATAGATGTTTTGTTTTTTTCTTAAAACTCAATGCAATGATGATTAAAGGTTCGATGAGCATAAAAATTGGCCATGGTGTAAGATCATTTTGGGATAAGAGTGTGAAAGAAGCTGTACTGGCCGAAGGTAGGTCCAAGTGGGCTTACAGAGTTGGACTATACATATAATTCGCTTGTAGGGGAAAATTGCATCATTATCATTAAGGAAGACATATGTTCTTTTTTTTTTTTTTTTTTCATTTTAACAACAGTGGAGAGTGGGTGCATGCTTTTAAGTATAATGCTTCTACTAATGAATAAAGCCATCACCTTCAAGAGATTCCAAACCTTTCAGAATTTCTCATAACACTTATGCTAACTGTAGCTAGAATCTCAAGCAAGTTACACTATGGCTTATAATTAGATTGATTACATATTTTCATCAACCCTGTGGGTAGGAAATCGTGTAGCCCACATGTCACAAGTCCCACGTAGATCTAGCATGGCAGAGGCTTGTAGAAAATAAAAATAAAAAATCAAGAGTTTTCGAGGCAAAGAATGTAATGATTTATTTAAATCACGAGAATAAATGAAAACGACGGAATAGACAACCTCATGGATCAGACACGGAGATGATAACTGTGGGTCTGAGAGAGGTAAGTGAACAGAACTGGTGACTCCATTGTCGACTTTCTATGTAATCTCTAAGGTAAGGATGAGAATTCAAAGATTTGAGCATCTATGTAGAGTGTAAAATCTTAAGTGGCAAGAATGACAAAGATATGGGCCCATTACACGTGCAAATAATTGATTTTGGTAGATACTATAATCATACCCAGTTCGGAAAATGAGAAGATTCTGTGCGGCAACTAGTATTAAATGAATTTGATTAGAGGCAGTGTAGATGTAATTTTGTGTGCATAAAAGATAATTATTAAGTCTTTTGAACATTCGGGATAATTTGTATTGGCTAATGTATAGCTAGCCTGTGTGATGAATCTTCTAGTTGTGATTATTTTGTATGTGTAGTTTGGCACAACTATGAATTTAAGAACAAGATACATCCACAGGGATATAATAAATAGACTGGTTAAGCAAGACTCATGTTAGCCCTTGATACGATATCTATCTCGCGTGTGAACCATGTTTAAATGGAACCGGGCTAAGAGAGAGCTTTTCTTACATAAATTAGAAGTAGGGAGTTGTGATATCATTTACATCAGTGAATGCTGACTGTTATAAAAAGTCTATAACTTAAAAGATTAGGAGACTGTTACTTATATCGGTGGGTTCAGTGGATTCAGATGGTTTGTCTGATTGGCATGAAATTAAAGTTTTTTCTTAAAAATATTTCAATACTATGTCGCTGAAGCACAAAACCAAAAAGCGGAAGAAATGAAAGGACTTGATTCGAGAGGGGTTGTGTGTGCATTTCTTATGCGGATCAAATGACATTGAATATTGTGAAATTTTGTATATGCACGTAATTTATTTTTATACACCCCATGGATTATGGTATGGCTAAAAGTAAAACCATTTCTTATTGATCAAGCTAGGTCCGTATTTAGCCATTCAAGTCTTCTGTTGTGTTAGTGAGAAAGGAATATTGATTGCACATTATATTTTGATCCAGGTACCCTCCATATTTGTGCCCGAGGCCCTTATATAATTTATATGACTTGGGCCTGACCTAAATTTGGGGATATGTTATACACTTATGAAGCTCGGGCTGGCCTGGCCCATGAGAACTCATGCAGTGCTTGACAAGTTGTGCCACAATCATACGAGTTGAGTAGCTACAATCATGCAGTGCCTGACAAGTTGAGCTCAATCCCTGGCTTGAATTCCATCCAGCCTGCGCATCCTATTCTGGGTCTTTTAGTATGATTTCCTCTGACTTTTTTTCCCTTGTTTTCTTTATTCTATCCTGTTTCCCTAATGCTTCAATTTTTCCTTTATGTTGTAAAGATGTTTCCTTTTGCCCATTTTGGATTAGCTCTTTCGTAACTTAGCCTTCTTTTGTCTTTCTGGGGGCTTATGCCATATATTGCTTAATATAAATTTTACCTTGAAGCAAAAAAAAAAAAAAAAAAAAAAAAAAACAAGAGAGAGGGAAAAAAAAAAGAGAGAGATTCTCACTTCTTTAATCTATGAGTTCTCTAATTTTTCTAATATTTTTTTAGTAAATATCTTTTGAGTCCTCTTGTGTGCGCCCAAAAGATGTCTTCCATGTTACTATTTGATTTATAGCCATGAGATACTTGTGGCCAATGATACCATCAGCAACGATGATAGTACCATAGGAATCCCTTACTATGGTGAATGCTCGTGGTTTAGAAAACTTGAAGGTAGGCCCCACTAGTAATAAAAAAAGGAGCGTGGCAATATTCTATTGATAGGTGCAGTTTTCAAGCCTAAGTCCCGAATATAGGGGGTGGCGGGGTTTTGGTGGGTATAGAATCGTTGGAGGTGGTTGGACGAGGGCAACCAAGGTGAGATTATGTGATGTTGACTCAACTCCACACGAACAACTACCCCTCAATGTGCAAAAAGATACCACAGTGCCACCACTCTCAGGCCCTTTCCTTCTCTCCAAATGGCATTTTGGTTAATAGAGACAACAATTCCTCACATTTTGTCCAGCACTGGCATATTGGTAAATTCCAACATGTAGTAAACACAATTACATGCAACGTCCCTTTCAAAGTATGGTGCTATTGGATGAGTGAGAGATCAAAATTTCTACAGGATGATGATCTAATACATTGTAAAATACCCTATTAATATCTTCCACTGATCTTCTTCTATTTTCCTTTTATTCATCAACCCTCCATCCTTTTCCATCACCTCCTTGTTCTCAAGTGACAGAGGAGGTATCCTGCCAAGACCCAACAGTACTCCTCCTCTTCATTCCAATTATTTTTCTTTTTTCTTTTTTGTAGTATTGAAATGGAGGAGAATCTGCCACCGGGGTTTAGATTTCACCCCACAGATGAAGAACTCATCACATTCTATCTGACTCGCAAGGTCTCTGATTTCAATTTCGTTACCAGGGCGATCACTGACGTCGATCTCAATAAGTGCGAGCCTTGGGATCTTCCAGGTAGTCCTAATTCAGACTTATATTGTGTTGAGTGTTATTATATTAATTTCTTGTCAGTTACCAAAAAGTCTGGATTAAAATTTGGACAAGCATATATGATTGCATTTCCCAAATGATTATTGATACATTTTTACGGATTTCTTCTTTTTCCTATGCTTCTCCTCCTTTTTTTCATTGATTTTGGATTTCTCACTTCTTCATCTTAGATATTAGATTTCTTTTGTCTTATATTTAAGGTACAACTTAAAGTATGGTTTGAAGAACTTTTGTGTAATTCCACATTTTTTGAAAGATTTCTATGTGGGTGTATGTGTGTTGTTTTCCAAATTGTAGGATTTACCTCAGTTTGATTTGTTTTTGATTGCATCTTCCTCTTTTGTGTGTTTTTTTTTTTTTTTTTTTCAGAAAAAAAGGTTAAGTAAATAGGAAATCATGGAATAATGGTTTACATAACAGAGAAGGTTCCCTTTTGGTTTCATTAAAGGCAATAACTATCCATTCATATGGTAATTGCATTTCCATGGGTGCCAATTGAGTGAAACAACGATAATCCATTTCATTTCTTTCTAATTTTCTTCCTCTTTCCCCTGAGTAAGCTATACTTTATTGTTTAGAGTTAATCAAAGATATATATATATATATATATATATATATAGAGAGAGAGAGAGAGAGAGAGAGAGAAGATGATGATGATGATGGGTTTTCCTTCCTTTCCCACACATTTTACGTAGAAGGTAAGGAAATTTTTTAGCTGGGAAAGACGAGGAGTCCTAGTACATGAATAAAGAACAGCTATGGCAGAAAATCTGAAAGTTGTATGGATACAGATTACAAAAATGTTAATAAACATACACGTATATTGATATCGATCAGTAACCCTCCTTGATCTGCTTCAATGTACTTCAATTAGGTATGATGGATTTTCAATCAAGACTAATCAAACTAATTGTTCCGACAAGCTCCTCCATGCTTTTATCTAACAATGTCCATATAAGGATGGACTACAACTACCTGATTTCTAGTTTGTCAATTTCACATTCATGGATGAAGTTCCCGGCTTGATAACTGTTATAGATTGCTGATTTGTTGGGGTTGGATTCGTTCAGTTCAACTTCCAGTTTGTCCAAGTCATAAACTTAGTTCATGAACCTGATAGATCAGCTTGATTTTTCTAGTTAAATTTACTTTGATTCAATTTCCATGGTTTTTGTGTCCAGCTCAACTAATTTATAGGAACATCATCAGTATGTGTATTGATGTATCAAACCTTAAATGACCACGTCAAAGGTTAAACATTGAAAAATGATACATGAAATTTATTCTTTAGACTTCTTCTAATAATGCATTTTTAGAAAGTTTTTCAAGGAAAATCATTTTAGAATAAGGTACAAGAAAAGACTAACAAAAACTTATTAGAAATAGGGGAGAGATGCAAGCAAATATAAGAGGAAAGTAATTGAGAGAGAGATAGAGAGAGAGTGTTGATGAGAGAAACATGAGGAGGTGAGAACTCGAATTTATTGTTTCCAAATAAATTGAAATGTAGTCGTAATAAAATAATTATGAATTTTAGTTTCTCAAATCTTTACATGGTAATAGAGACATGGCTCGGTTATGATCTAACCATGGTCCGTTCCATTTCATTTCCATTGTATTTTACCGAAAAGAATAAATCGAGCACCTTCGGTTAAATTTTTTGAAAATTGTGGGAGAATGTTAGGAATTTAAAAAAAAAAAAAAAAAAAAAAAAAACTTTTAGATTTCATTACTAGAATCCCACAACAGATATGATTGAAAATAAAATATCATTATTTATGCTTCTTAGTCTAATTCTATTGAGTTGGTATGGTATGGAAGGACATGGGCTTGGTCTTGGAGCTTTAACACTCATTAACGAGCCCAATCTTTTGCCATTTATTGACCCTCACTTGGGTACACTCAATATCAATTTGAATTGGACTGGTTTGGGCCTAACTTGGGTTGTCCCAGCTCCTATTTGGATTGGGCTGGCTTGCTTTTGGGTCAAAAAGTAATAATGAGCTGGGTAGCCAGTATGGGCTTGGAAGTTGGTGTGGTAGTTGCTGTCTTTAATTAACCACCATGGTAGTTATTTAAGGTTTTTCATTAAATCTAAATTGAGTCTGACACACAGAAGATATGAGCTTGTTTTATCTTGAAGGAAAATTTTCCGATAACCCGGTTGCAAACATAAATCTGGTGCGGGGGCATTTATTGTCTTAAGGAAAGCACAACCCATGACTCAGGCGACCAATCTCAATCATAGATTTTATTATAATTTTATCTAACAACCTTTCCCCTATCCATGGATTAATCCAAACCTTATGATCTTGGATGTCGTCATTTTCATTAAGATATACATTAATGAACATTTTAGAGACCAGAAGATTTAATGTTTACAATCTCATATCTTAGAGAGATACAAGGCAAGGGAAGATATCATGAAGAGCGTCGTTGAGAGGATGAGAAGAGAGACTTTAGAGAAATAATGAGAGAAATATGAGGAGATGACGATTATAATTATTCTTTAAGTATAAATTGGGACATAGTCCTCTAAATACAATTACTGTACATTTTACATGCAGTTTCTCAAACTTCTACAAAAAAATTATTAGCATTTGACGAGAACCAAAATATTATCGTATGATAGTCTCAAATGAAATCAAACTACTTCAATTGAGCTCTGAATAAGACAATGCTAACTAAAATATGAATAATTAGAAAAAAACTTTGTTTGGATTCTGAACTCATTTAGGATAAACTAGATTACTATGAGATAGATGTTCAAGCACCATAGTAGTATTAACGTTCAATTCCCTTTCTCCTTTAATGTGTAACAAAGTGTTTTATATTATGGACTTGTATAGGGAAAGCTTCTATGGGAGAAAAGGAGTGGTATTTCTTCAACTTAAGAGATCGAAAATACCCCACAGGCCTTCGAACTAATCGAGCCACAGAGGCAGGCTATTGGAAGACCACAGGAAAAGATAAGGAGATCTTTCATTCGGGAGTGATGGTTGGAATGAAGAAAACCCTAGTATTCTACAAGGGTAGGGCTCCCAGAGGAGAGAAAAGCAACTGGGTGATGCATGAATATCGACTCCAAAGCAAGTATGCCTACAGACCCGCCAAGGTAAATCCAAAGAATCCATTAAGGACTTAAATTTTCTCATTTCTACCTGATATCTCCAATAAGAAATGATGTGTTATTTCATGCTTATGTAACAGGAGGAATGGGTGGTTTTGTAGGGTTTTCCAGAAGAGCTCCAGTGCAAAGAAACCGCCATCAAGTCCAGCATCATTGCCCCATTTGGTTGAATCGTCTTGCGATACTACCTTAATGAATGAAATAGAGGAAATCGATATGCCAATGCCAAATTTGAATAGTCTAGTGAGTTTTTCAAGTGATTTTAGTTCAGTTTCTACTAACAACAACAACATCATCCCGAGTAACAACAATAATAACAACCACAACAACAATAGCAACATCAACAATGGCAGCGGCAGCAACAACAATAACATGAACATGAACATGAACAATGAAATGAACATGAATTGGGGTTTCACGAATGCAACAACAAACCATCCTTCTCTCAATTGGCCTTCAGGATTGTTGAACTCCAGTTTTTTCAACAAATTCGTCAATTTTAAAGGCATTGCAGTTTGCTTGTCAACCCCAAGAAGGAAGTAATCTAAGCTCTTTGATAGCGCAGGGAGAGTGTTTACAAACCAATATGAACTCGAATTTCGCATCTTCTTCATCTTCCAAGGGTACAAATTCTACGCAACAACAACCATTCCATCTGGATTCGATTTGGCGTTGATGTCAACAATGAAAAACATGTAAATTTCCTTCTCCTCTTATTCATGGTAGGTAAATTGAACCCATGGTAAGATGGGATTGAACACATGATTTCAATGTTGTGAACCACCTTTATCTCCTAGTACTTATCTAAGATCATGGTTGCAAAGCTTCCTAGATATTAGCTAGAAGACAACTATATATTCCTCACGTTGCTTTTCTTCTGTCTAATTAAGTTTGTTATGGAACTAATACTTCCATAATCACTTGTAACACTTTTATGACATTGTTGGGGATTTGAATATTTCAGTAGATCCAATTTCATCATTTTTCACAATTTATTAGCACCTGTTTGGTTTAATCAAATGAGGAAAAGGCTGGTGGTTTTCTTTTTATTTTGTAAGTTGATTTTTGTGCCCAAGAAATTAGGTCGTTGAATGAGCTCTTGTACCCAAATGAAACAATGATTTTCAGGCAATAACTAGAATTTTATCACATATGATATGTTATGTCACCTTGGAATTCCGTTAATTTATTATTTCTTCTTCTTATTTTTATTTTTTTAAGAATCAACACCGAAGGGGTTTTAATGGAAGCAACTTGGGATACCATATATGAAGGTACACATGCACCATATACAAGCTCAGAAGGTATCTAATTGTGGGGTCTAATAGGATGCATGGCTATCATGGAAGTTAAAAGCATTTTAGAGCTTGGATTGTCTGAGGCATTCACTCCTCTTGTGGATTGGTTTAGTTCGCACGAGTACAACTAAGCTTACTTTTTTAGGTCTCTCTTTTTAATAGAAGTAGAGAATTTCAATAAGATGCATTTTTCAAAATTTAAAGTCCATTTCCCTCCTTTCGAAAACCAAGATTTATTTCTTTTTTCTTCGTTCCTCAAGCCAGTCGTAAGGTGTCTTACTAAAGCTCACTTAATTGAAAATACAAAAAGTTCATGTCTAATCAATTTGGGGGCTCACTTATTTAAAATCTGAATGCTTAGTGGAATTAACGAATTAAGTCTCACTTTATTATGTTTTGGGCCAACATCAAAATTTATCAAGTAACATTCACTTTATTATGTGGGGCTCACTTTATTAATTTAGTTTATCGAATGTTTGGGCTGTGCTTGTAAAAAGGAGGCTTCTCTTTGCAATCACACATTCAATATACTATGAGGTAAAGAAAGAGTGTTCATCCCTATTTCTTTCCCTTGTTTTTCTCGTAAAAGTAGTTGCACATAAAAGGCTTATATTGATAAAAGTATTTAAGCAGATGCCTTTTGGAGTGTTTCCTTTTTTCTCTTTTATTTGTGATATTATATATCGAGTGATTGTTACGAAGAAATTTCTAGCGATATTACAAATTTCTCAAAATCATGCTATATCAAAATATATAATATAGCATTTTGGTCATTTTGTCATGCATACTTGCTATATGAAGCACTATAGGGAAAATTTTGAGAAACTTCAGCACGAGGGTTAAATTCTGAATCTAAGAGGGGCTGTACGGTAAAAATATCAGTGGTCAATAATTAAATGGTTTATGACATATTAAGAGCAACACTTTATCTAAAACACTAGATAATAGATGATCATCTTCTTCTATTAATACATGCTCTGTCCATAATATATTTGAACTAAAGTCAAGTCGTCCGTAGTTAAGTTGAATTGTAATTTCCTCCTAGAGTTCTCGAAATGAAAAATGACATTATGGTCATTGGAACTTCTGACAAACTTATACAATGCACATATTTTAAATTACAGAAATTCAGGCAGTTTGAATATGTAAAAAACATTTTCTTAAATAATTTTCTTGCAAAAGCCCCCAAGGGTCAAAATCATCTGAGTTAGGGGTTCAAGTTGGATGGATTGACCAGAGTCTTGAGCCTAGGTAAGGCTAATATTTATGAATTGAATTTTGAATGAAACTTGAATCGCCAATTTCAAGCTCGAGTAGGTTTGATCTTACAGGTATTCTTATGTATGTTTGTGGACATAAGTTCTCATACAACCCCTTATATTTTCTTAATGTAAAAAGAATCACTTGGCTATTTGAAAACTACCTCCATAAATTTGAAAACTATTGTCACCGATCTTGACTCTCATTAATATCTTACAAAATGAATCAAATTGTATTAGGTCTAACCACATGTGGATTAACTTAGAGGTAATATCATGGAACTAGAGGCGGACCTACACCATCCATACCTAGGGCGGTCGGCCCAGGCAGGGCCGGTTCTGAATTTTTTCAGGGCCCAGGGCAAAGAGTAAATTAGTGATGGCCTCATTCATTTTTTTTTCAACCAATATCTAACATGTCAAAATTAACTAAAAATTTAACATTCAAAGCATATAATTCAATCTTCAATATATAAACATTCAATATATAAATTCAAGTTTTAAAGAATATGATGCTTGAATGGTTACTGCATCCATGTATCTATTTTTTGTGATTGGACCTGGTCTTTTTTTCAGGTTCTAATAATGACAATATTTAGTATAATTCAGAAGGGGATAATACAAGGGTGGGCCACCTGATAAAGATAGTACAGAGATACCTATCTATGATCAATGATAGTTACAACATATATTATAAGCAGTTTATAACCATCCAACTAAATCACGGCACCAAATTCAAAAGTTGTGCAAGGGCAATTATCTATTGTAAGAATAAAAGAAAGATATGGAAAGGGAAACTGAGACGTGTAAAGAGAAGAAAAATATATAAAAATACATAGCTGATACCTGCCTTCTAGCTTCTGCAATAGAGTATTCAGTTCTTCTACTCGATACCTCCGGATTGCAGCGACAACTTTTGTAGATGGGCAACTAGGAAAGACATCTGAAACATATAGGGGAGAAGATGTAGAGAGGGAAAAAAAGGGTGCAAATGAGAAGATTTTCAGAACTTGCAATAGGGTTTTTTCTTTTTCTTTTAATGGCAATTACTTTTCTTTTGGAATGTGAAAAGATGCAGTTGGGGGCCTTATTTTTTTTCGAGAGACAAAAGGATGGTCATTAACTTTTTTTTTTGGAATTTGAAAGATGCCAGTTGGGCTTAATTGGGGTCATTATGTTCTTTAGAATTGAAATAAATGCAGTTGCTATTTT